>SZWC01019562.1:39885-52427 GCA_023375785.1 Penium margaritaceum | reverse complement strand
TCTTCTCCTCCTCCTCCTCTTCCTCCTCCTCCTCCTCCTTCTCCTCCTCCTTCTTCTTCTTCTTCTTCTTCTTCTTCTTCTTCTTCTTCTTCTTCTTCTTCTTCTTCTCCTTCTTGTTTTTGGAGTTAAATCTTGGTTAATAAGAAGGAACATGCCTTGCCACCCCTGACCGGCACATCTTCAGGGTATGAAAACATGCAAAAGCCGCCACCCACGGCACAAGAAAGAGGAGAGGAAAAGCAAGGAAACAAGCGTCAAGGACTGAGGAGACTCGCGCCGTCCAACGGCACAGTGTAGCAGAGGTCAGACAGCGTAACAGGGCCAAGGGGCCCGTGCCGACCACCCCGGCTTGTCAGCCTTGCTGCGCCTGCCCCGACCCCTCTCGAGGCACAACGCCGCCAAACGACGGATGAAGCGCCAATAATCCGGGCCAAGGCCGCCCAAGGTCTCCCAAGCTGCCATGCGCAGCCAGTACCCCGGCAGCTGCGCAAGGGCGGCCTTGTAGTGCTTCTTCTTCTTCTTCACCTTCTTCGTCTGCCTCTTCTCCTCCTCCTCTTTTTCCTCCTCCTCCTCCTCCTCCTCCTCCTCCTCTTCTTCTTCTTATTCTTCTTCTTCTTCCTCCTTTCCCAATTGTGGACTCCCAACAAAAAAGAATTACGAGAGGTAGAGGTGTCAGTCCAGTGAATGATCCAATACTAAAACTGGAATGTCTTGTTTTGTTCTGGAATTTCTTTCACAACCAGGATTCTGGTTTTCACAACTGGACCAGTCTTGTGAGGACAGTATTCGTCAGAATAGTCCTGCCAGTTCCGGTTTAACAATCAATATTCGACCAGAACCGGTCTGCTAACCGTTGCGTTAAAAAATCTCGGCAAACATTTCACCCAGCAAAATCCGCCACGCAAAAAAATACCGAAGTGATTCCAATATTCGTTCACTTTTCAAAATCGAAGTAAGTCATCTCATAATTCGCCCNGTATCGAGATAAAAGCTGCTCAACTCCTCGACAATCTGAGTTGTCAAACAATGGCCACCTCCAGCGAGAGCTTCAAAGCGCGTCTGAGAAGGGCCAGCGCACACTGACGTGTCAGCGAAGCATGAGAGTTGCTTCGTTGACACGTCGGAGTACATTCTTGTCAGCGTTGTGTACAGTTTGAAGCTCAAGTCGAAGGACGGCTCATGCCTCGACATGAGCCGTCCTTCGGTTGCGCGAGTTCGGATCCCAATTTATGATGTTTTTTCTGTATTTCAGACGGGGTTTCAAAATAAGAGAGGTGATTCGCACAAACCACCCTCAACTATGGTGGTGCTTGTGGGAGAATGAAAAAAATTTGTTTTGAACAAAAACAGAAATCACTTCAGCATGTTCGTCATATCCTGGAAATGCGCGAAAGCTTGCTAGCCATCTTCAACATCACTTCTATTTTGAGTGAAAACACGGTTCAATGGTGGCCGCCAAGGAAAAAAAGATTTGGTCAGCAAGAAAATCTTTCGCAAATTACGACTGTAAAATAAGGCCGTTGTATTTATAAACCGCAATTTTGTTCCAGGCTTTTAAATTCCCCTAAAAAACCTCCCATCTAAGGGGGATGCAGGGGTTTAGATGCCAGTTTTCCTCCCATAGCTTGTATGTTCACGCACAGAAACCATACATTATCTGCACCACCTGTGTTTGTTCACACACAATTGGGATAGGCTTCGCCTATCCCAATGGTATGAGTGCGATACTCCAATGCAGGAGGTCAGGTTTAGGGTCCCAGATGTGACAACTTCGACTCTCTTGGGCCGGGCTGGCCAGGGCTTGAGGTTCCAATTGGGCAACTGCCCTGAGGGCCTGCGTTGCCAGTAGGCAAAGCTGGTTAGAACCCCACCACCAAGAAAAAGAGAAAAGAAAAAAATACGGCCACATTGATCATAGAATTTATAAAAAGTAAATAAAAAAATGAACGATCTTTTGCAGCCAAGAAATTTGCTCACCGTAAAATTCGCCCATCTGTTTCGATAAAACGCCGCAATTTTGTTCCCTGGTGGTCATGTTACTGACAGAAGCCCTTCAAAACTAAGACACTCACAACTGCCAGCGCGCAGGTGCTGCTTTTCTACAGACGTGGCACTCCTGTATGCTGCACTCCCATTCGCAATACTCCTGTTTGCTGCACTCCCATTCGCAATACTCCTGTTTGCTGCACTCCCGTTCGCAAGACTCCTGTTTGCTGCACTCCCGTTCGCAAGACTCCTGTTTGCTGCACTCCCGTTCGCAAGACTCCTGTTTGCTGCACTCCCGTTCGCAGGACTCCTATTTGCTGCACTCCTCTTTGCTGCGCTCATGTGTTTGCAGCTCACTCCACGCAGCACTCTGTTTGCAGCACGCCTGTGGCAGTTTGCACGCTGTTCCAGGGCGTCATGACAAAGCAGGTGCTTCATGCCCCGATGGTTGTTCGACTGCCAAGGCACTCGATGCAACAAAGAGGTGAACGGAGGCTGAACAGCGTGCAATCTGCCACAGCGTGCGTTCTTTCTTGGGGATGACGTGGACTGCTTGTGTGGTGGTGGATGTGGATGAATCCAGGTGGGGAAGGGGGACGAAGTGAGGATTTCATGAAATCCATCAAGTTTCAGATTACAAACTGAAATCCTGACACCTCAGAAACAGTTAACATTGGCCAAAACAGAATTTGATGAAATTCTGGTCTTCACAGAACAGCAAGCAGAATTCTAAAGAAAGGCTAACCGATCAAAAGGCCGGTTCTGGTCGCCAAACACAACAAAAACAAGCATCATGCCCTCTCTGTCGCCATGGCTGACTCCCTTCTTGTAGCAGCATGTAGCACCCAGCTGCTGCACGAGCTGCTCGCTCTGGTAGCACTGCCCTTGGGGCTATGGCCCACCAAATGCGTGCATTAGACGGCCGTATCTACGTTGCCTTGCAGCAGTAGTAAAGCACAGAGTAATAGCATGGCAAGGATCTCGTAAATCTGTGCCACGCGCAAGTGGTCCTCGGGGTTGATGCCTACTCCGGTCCGGTAGGCGTCGGTGGCGATGGCGTGACTATTGTGTCTTCACGTAGTCATGGTGATGGAAACTGGGGCAGCCCTCAGGGAGGTGATCAGGCTCACCAAGAGCCGGCTAGGCAGGACCAACTGTTTGTGAGAGGGAGTTGCAGGTTGCACAGACAGAAATTACGGAAGCGAATGTACGTTTGCAGAGAACGCGAATGTCTGAATCGACTCTTGACTGAGAAAGTGTATTGTCACAGCTTTCTAACAAGTCTTTCTGCGCCTCATTTGGCCTAGGGAGCATTGAGATACACTCTGGCAAAGTCCACCCTCTAGCACACTTTCCTAGCCTAGCAGGATGAACAGCAGTCACCTTGTCACATATGAGAATTATGTCTCACACCACTTGGACGACCAACAATCGTGGTGTGCACCTTTCTTGAAGTCTCTTAGAGGTCTTCCAGCCGGCTTCTCTCCTTTAAGGCTGCTCTCAGCCGTCCTGGCCAATAATCCTACCGTCTTTCCAGCTCAAAGTGCTCAGGTCGTCACTTGAACACGACACGTGATCTCCAAACTTTGGAAATCCATATCTCACTCAAACGGACTCCAAATTGAGTTCCGTAGATTGCGTTAGAACTTGTGAAACATCCTCTATGAAGCTGTTATGCCGAATGATTTATAACGCGCAACCTAATTTTGTTTTTTTTTTTTGTTTGTTTGTAAATCTTGATTAACATGAAGGAACATGCAAATGCCGCCCTGACCGGCACATCTACGGGGTATGAAAACATGCAAAAGCCGCCACCCACGGCACAAGAAAGACGAGAGGGAAAGCAAGGAAACAAGCGTCAAGGACAGAGGAGACTCTCCTCGCCGTCCAACGGCACAGTGTAGCAAAGGTCAGACAGCGTAACAGGGCCAAGGGGCCACGGTCGCGGCAGCTCAACAGGTGTGACACTGCCCAGCGCCGGGTCTAGTCCGCCACGCCACAAGCCGAAGTCGCGGAGCACATGACACTGTTGCCGTATCCCAGCAACGGACCGCCGCTACACAAACAAGGACACCGCCCGCGCCGACCACCCCGGCTGGTCAGCCTCGCTGCGCCTGCCCCGACCATTCTCGAGGCACAACGCCGCCAAGCGCCGGATGAAGCGCCAAGAATCCGGGCCAAGACCGCCGAAGGTCTCCCAAGCCAGCGTGCTCAGCCGGTACCCCGGCAGCTGCGCAAGGGCGGCCTTATAGTGCTTCTCCTTCGCGGCCTCCGCCGTCGAAAGAGCCTGCCCCTCCTCCTTCACCTTGTCCGACTGGGCGTCCATCGTGGTAACGTCCACCACCCACGCCGTGCCCTGGGCCGAGTCGAACACAAGGACATCTGGCCATAACCCCCCCGGCAGCAAGCCCTCCGGCTCCACCATTGCACGGAGGGAATGCTCGCTTCAAATCTCCGCCAACTCGTCCCGAATGGCATGGTGGACGCGAATGATCGGCCCAGACCCTGCACGGCGCATGACATCCGCCGGAAGGAGCCCATGACCGCCATGGACAGAGAGATATCCCAGTGGCAAACCCAGCCAAAGCTATTTTTGTTACTTTCTTGCACCCTCATATCCATCATTTTCCCACTTTGCGAGAATAAAAACGGCACAAGTCCGCATTGCCCCCTCAGCTGCTGAAAGCGGTGCGCTGCCAACGGCTTGGTCAGGAAGTCTGCCAACATCATGCTTAAAGGGCAAACCTTGATCTGCACCACCTGCTTTGCCACAAGTTCGCGGATGACGTGATATCGCAGGTTAATGTGCTTGGTGCGGGCGTGAAATTCTGCATTCTTGGTCGGAGCAATGGCGCTCATATTGTTACAGTAGATTGTAGTCGTTGTGGTCTGCTGCTGTCCAAGGCTTGCCGACAGCTCACGCAGCCACGCGGTTTCCTTTGCTGCTTCACTCAGTACAATGTAGTCTCCATCGATTGAGGAGAGGGCGACGCACTCTTGTTTCTTGCTCCTCCAACTGACCACCTCCTCCGAACACAAACACGAACCCACTGGTTGACCTCCTTGTGTCCAGGTCACCCCCCCAATGTGCATCGCTGTAGCCGATAAGGATGGGGCTGTTATTGCCGTTGAAGGTGAGGCAAAGGCTGATGTTGCTGTCGAGGTAGCATAGCACGCGCTTGACTGCCTCTTAATGCGGCATGCCCGGATTCCCGCAAAACTTGTTGAGAACTCCCACTGCTTGGCTGATGTCAAGGCGCGTGCCGACTGCTGCGTACATTAGGCTCCCAACTGCTGCTTGATATGGCACTGCTTCCATGCGGCTGCTCTCTTGTATGCCGTGGGGAGTCTGCGTCATGCTCAGCTTCGCTCCCACTTCCAGTGGTGTTGCAGCTTTGCATGCTCCTACCATGTTGAAGCGCTTGACGATGTCGCTCACGTACGTGCTCTGCGACAACTCCAAAGTCTGCTGGTGTCGGTCGCGTTTGACTTGAAGGCCAAGGTAGTAACTGAGCTCTCACATGTCTGTCATGTCGAACCTGGTAGTAAGGGACTGCATCATATCGTCCAAAAGAGACTTGGAGTCACATGCAATAAGATCATCAATATAGAGCAAGATGATGACCTGGCTTGCCTCTTGTGTGCGCCCATAGACAGCATGGTCAGCTTCACAACACACAAAGTCAAGGCTAGCCAGCTGCTCATCCATGTTGTGGTACCATGCTCATGGTGCTCGCTTCATGCCGTACAGGGCCTTCACAAGCTTGCACACCAAATCCTCCTCCCCTTCCACCACATACCCCTCCGGCTGCTCCATGTACACGTCCTCCTCGAGGTCACGATTCAGAAATGCACACGTCACATCCATTTGGTGCACCTCCCAGTCCAAAGCAGAAACAAGAGCGAGGATAGCTCGGATGGATTGAAACTTTGCGACAGGTGCAAATGTCGCATTGTAATCTACACACTCAGTTTGCGCATACCCCTTTTCAACCAACTGTGCTTTGTACCTGAGCACCTTATCATCCGCACCACGCTTGCGCCTGAAGATCCACTGGCACCCGATCACCCGGCTGCTACGTGGAGCCTCCTTGAGAGTCCGGGTGACGTTCTTCATGAACGCACCATACTCCTTGTCTACTGCAACACGCCAATCTGCCACCTCGGCGCTGCGCATGGCTTCAGCCAATGTGGCTAGGTCATCGGTCATTATGAGGAAGAGAAGATCGAGGTCAGACGACTCTGTTTGTGGTGGAAGGGTGCACAGGTTCACCAGCTCCTCCACCGGCCTCTGTTTGCTTGCGAGGCGCTCGGATCGCCTCAGCGGCTCCACAGGACCATCTACACCATGGTTGTGGCCTGCACACCTCCGTGGCAGCTGCAATGCGTTGCTTTGCTGATCCTCATCAGATTTCGTTGTTTTCTCCCTCTTAGCTCGCTCTGCCTTCTTGTCATTACCACTATCAGTGCCATCTTCCGCACAGCTCTCTTCTGTTATCGGCTCTTTTTCCACTTCTGATACGAGTGTGGGAGCAAATGGAACTACAGACATGGGGTTCCAAGTCCAGCCCTTTATGTCCTCTTGAAAGACCACGTAATGGCTATGGATGATCTTACGAGCAGCGAGGTTGTAGAGGCCGTATCCCATAGTGTCGTAGTCAAGGAAGGCCGCCCTCACCTCCTTTGCATCCACCTTGTTGCGGTTGTCCCCAGGCATGTGCATGAATGCGCTACACCCGAAGACATTTAGGTGCATCACTGTTGGCTTGCGCCCCGTCCGTACCTCCTCCGGTGTCATCAACGGCACGGCGCGTGTAGGGCTCCGGTTTCACAGGTACACGACAGTGTTCACCGCTTCTGTCCAAAAGGTTGGCGGGAGCTCTCCATCTTGGAGCATGCTGCGAGCATGAGCGTGCAGTTCGCGCGTTCAGCCACGCTATTCAGCTGCGGTGTTCCAGGTGGGTGACCTTGTGCCTGATCCTCCGACGCTTGAGGAAGTTGTGGAAGTCATTGGAGAGGTACTCTCCTCCACCGTTGATGTGAAGCACCTTCAACCGTCTGCCACTCTCATTCTGTACAGCTGGGATCCACACCTTGAAAGCATCAAAGCACTTATCCTTTCTAGTCATGAAGGACACCCACGTCTTCCTCGACTTGTCATCAATGAATGTGACAAAGTACAACTTGCCGGACAGGGACTGAGATAGCATGGGACCGCACAAATCACAGTGAACGAGGGAGAGAAGTTCAGCCACCCCCTTCCCCTCTCCCGTGAAACGAGCGCGGGCTTGCTTCCCTTCAATGCAGCTCTCACAAGTCGATGCATCAGGCTGCTTCACCCCCTTGAGCTTCAGGCCGCGGACCATCTGTTGCATGGAGATGATGGCGCCAAAGCCGAAGTGATCGAGCCGGCGGTGCCACAGATCGATGTCGTATGTTTCCTCTCGTCGCCAACGCTAAGTCGGCTTCCTTCTCCGATGCAGCATAGAGGCGGTAAAGGCCGTCCTCCTTCTCTGCTTTTGCAAGCACGCGGCCTACACGGGCAGAGATGGTGCAGCCACCATTCTCAAAGTGAACCTACATACCCTCGAAGATGAGAGATGAGACAGAGAGGAGGTTAGCTGCCAGTCCTGCAACATAGAGCACCCCCTTCACACGACGTTCCACGTGCTCGCTCTCAACGGAAGCACAAAACTTAGTCTCACTCTTCTTAACCGCCATTTGCACATGATTATCCCCAATGTACACCCGAGGCTCAATGGCGGTGTAGACAACGAACCACTCCTGACGACATGTCATGTGCCGCGTGGCTACCGAGTCGATGATCCACAACAAGGCGGTGTTGTCGAAGACGTGCAGGATTCGTATGGTTGTTTCGAATCCACTCTCCCAATCTGTTGCTTTTCCGCTCCCACTCTAGCCGCAAGGTTCGCCTTCTTCTTCCGGCATTCGCGGGCCCAATGGCCCGGCTTCTTACAGTAGTGGCAGTTTCCTTTCTTCTTCCCTCCTCCGCCATTGCCCCTAGTTGGTGCAGCATCACTCTCTTAACGAGAGTTGGTGATGAGAGCAACGACCAGTCCCCTTCCGCCCTCTTTTTCCTTGCGCCGCTCAAACAGTAGGCTCCACTCCACATCGTTGAGGGAGAGCTTGTCTCCACGCTGGTCCAAGGCAACAATGAGAGGAGTGTAGCTACTAGAAAGGTCAGAGAGGATGGTTAGCATGAGCACACGTTCCTTGACAAGGTCCTCAATTGCAGAAAGCCGGTCAGCAAGAGACTTCACCATGTTGATGTAGTCAATCATGGATCCGGTCTCATCCATCTTAACAGTGTGAAAGCGACAACACAGCTACATGTTCATGAGGATTGACTTGGATGCAAAAGTAGAGTCAAGCTTCTTTCAAACCTCTTGTGGTGTATGGATGCCACGGACAAGGAGTTGCTCTCGCTCGGCGAGGTAGAAGTAGATGGTACCGAGGTCGCGGTCAAGCTTCTCGCGGTGGGTACGGGCCTCACTACGTGAGAGAGAGGACTGAGCTCGTTCCTCCTCACTCACATCGCTCTAGAGTCTCTTCTCCATCCGCACTATTTTCATGTTGTTGCTCCAGTTGAAGAAGTTCTTGTCTCCAAACTTGACGATGTTGATGCCGGCCACTACAGAAGCGGATGTCGCCATGGTAATGGAACGTTCAGCCCCCAAACGACTCTCTCACACAACAGGGTGCAAGGAATGCCTCGAGGATGAGGCAAAACCTTGCTCTAGCTCTGACACCATTGATGGAAACTGGAGGCAGCCCTCAGGGAGGTGATCAGGCTCACCAAGAGCCGCATAGGTAGGACCATCTGTTTGTGAGAGGGACTTGCAGGTTGCACACACAGAAATTACGGAAGCAAATGTAGGTTTGTAGAGAATGCGGATGTCTGAATCGACTCTTGAGTGATAAAGCATATTGTCACAGCTTTCTAACAAGCCCTTATATGCTTCATTTGGCCTGGGGAGCACTGAGATGCACGCTGTCAAAGTCCACCCTCTAGCACACTCACCTAGCCTAGCGGGATGAGCGGCAGTCACCTTGTCACACATGAGAATTATGCCTCACACCACTTGGACGACCAACAATCGGGGTGTACACCTTTCTGGAAGTCTCTTGGAGGTCCTCCAGCCGGCTTTCTCCTTGAAGGCCGCTCTCAGTCGTCCTGGCCAATAATCCTGCCGCCTTTTGAGCTCAAAGTGCTCAGGTCGTCACTTGAACCCGACCCATGATCTCCAAACTTTGAAAATCCATATCTCACTCAAACGGACTTCAAATTGAGTTCCGTAAAGTGCATTAGAAACTGTGAAACATCTTCCATGAAGCTTTTATGTCGGATGATTTTTATCGAGCAATCTATTCTTGTCACTTTCTGGCACCCTCATATCCATCACATGGTCCATCCAAGTCCACGTCAAGATGTATTTGGGATTCAGCTTGAGGGCACGATGGAAGGAAACAACCCCTTTCTCATGCCCTTACATACTGAAGTGGTTGCACACAACGCAGAACGTCTCCCGCCAGCAGTCGTCACTGATCACCACCTTGTGCACGAGGTAACTGAGCACGACGACCGACTCCGACTCGGCAGACGGACTGGTTGAAGTTTTACTCTAGGCTGACCCGTTTTGGAAAGAGGGCGTCGATACGTACTTCAACCATTCCCTCTGCCGAGTCGACGTTGCGNTGTCACTTTCTCGCACCCTCATATCCATCACATGGTCCATCCAAGTCCACGTCAAGATGAATTTGGGATTCAGCTTGAGGGCACGATGGAAGGAAACAACCCCTTTCTCATGCCCTTACATACTGAAGTGGTTGCACACAACGCAGAACGTCTCCCGCCAGCAGTCGTCACTGATCACCACCTTGTGCACGAGGTAACTGAGCACGACGACCGACTCCGACTCGGCAGACGGACTGGTTGAAGTTTTACTCTAGGCTGACCCGTTTTGGAAAGAGGGCGTCGATACGTACTTCAACCATTCCCTCTGCCGAGTCGACGTTGCGTGCACATTGCAGTGCACAACCAAGTGGCACCTTCCTAGGAACTGTGCTGAAAGCTCGTTGTACAGCGTGGGAACCTCCATACTCTGGTGAAGGTCAATGAGCGCGGAGGTTTCCAAGGAGCGCATCCAATGCGAGAGCCCACGTGGAAAGAGATGGGTCCTGTCCCCCGGGGCTGCTGTTAGCCCCTGCGGTGCCCTTCCGCATGTCCTCGCACTCCACCGCTGCTGTTCCGGCACAACCGCAACCTGTTGTTGCCGACGCCGCTGCTTTTGATATCGGCATCACAGGAGGTTGCAGCAGCAACAGCTGCTGCTGTTGTGGTTGGTGGGTGTGGGTGAGAGGCCAGCGGTGAATTTATTGGTAAGGGTGATTCATTTGCAAGGAAAATCAGCAATCTGAAGATGATTTTCATTATTCAGCTTCTCTTCATTTCTTCCATCAATTCCGACCAACAAACCCGAAAACTGGGCATCCATACCTCTCTTTCTACAACCTTCATGGCAACAAAGGGCTCAACAGGTTGTGGCCGCATTGGCCCAGCGCGTCTCCATCGTTGGCATTCAGAGCTAGTGCGCAACCGTTAGGCTCCATGCATGGCGAGGCCAGGGCACCTAGTCAAGAGCAGATGGTGCTGGAGGCTCAGGGTGGCAGGGGAAAGCAGTGCCCTGGTGCTCTGGGATCTCTCTGGGGTCGAGCCTGTCTTTACAAATGTCTAAGAAGGGTGTCTCTCCACCTCACTCTGCTGGAGCTGGTGTCATTTTGTGGTGCCCCTTGACCACTGCTGTACTTGGGCCAAGTGTAGGCATGCATTGCTCTTATGGAGTAAGTCCCCTACGTCTAGTCCTGATAGTCTAGCCGGTAGACACTAAGTGCGACATGCCTGTCAAGCGCAATGGTTAGCGCTCCAGAGTTAGAGTCGTGAGGTCACGGCTTCAAACCCTGGCAGGGGTAATTTTCTTTGTGACCCAAAGAATGAGAGGAAGCTTCTAGGATGCTTCCAGTGGAAGATGCCACTTAGCGGTCACAGGACGCATGATGTGGCGGACTGGTGAGGTGGCCCAGGACTGCCCTGGAAGTGGCCCTCCAAGGAGCCACTGCGCACACATTTCCAGCGCCGGCTGTAGGACTATAAGTACATGTCACTTGCATGTGATTTCTCATCCACTTCTTACCCTTGAGACTTGTGCTGAAAACTAAGGCATAAGTTGGCCAACCAAGGGCAGATATAAAAGACTTGGGACAAGCTAAAAGAGGGAATCGAGAGGCCACGGAAGGGACAAGCTTTGTGAGCTGAACAGTGTGGAAACACGATCCTTAGGGGGATATCTTCTCATAGCTGAAATGCTATGAGCGGTCGGCGGATGTCACTGTGCTTCGTTTTTAGACCGTTTGCCTCAGGCGGGCTGACAAAGGGTTATGGGCGCACACTGATCAGTGACCATTGCGAACCCTCTGCTCACATAAGTGGCAGGTTCATCGGCATCCAAGACTCGCGGCGTTGAAGACTCGGCTCCATCTGCTCCATCGTCGGCCTACCTAGGCCTAAGGTGCGTACAAGTGTGAGAGGACAGACACGAGTTCGGCTCGTGGTCCAAACCGCTCTCCACGGACAAGGAACGAGGACACGCTCTGCCCTTGTGGGTATGACCCTCGAGTCCTAACGAGACAAGCTCTGCCCTTGTGGGTACGACCTCGTGTCTGTGGGAGCACTTCCTCCACCATAGCTAGGGGCCATCGGCTGGAGGGGTAAGCAACGGATCTGCACCTTCCAAATCGGTAGCAGACAACAGCCTACATCAGCCTACATCGGCCTCAACGAAGCAGAGAAGCAGAGTAGCAGAGTAGCAGGATCACGACGCCACCTACGACGCTCAATCTTGAACAAATTAATGGTGGCATGACAAAGTTCACAGGGAAAGGTTCACAATTTCCCTTGTGGAAATGGCAGTTTGAGATTGTCATGAGAGTGCGCGGCTACATGAAGATGTTCCTTAGAGAAGAGGTTGAACCACCAAAAGATGACCCTGGGTATGAAGCATGGAGCGCCAAAAACGAGCTGGCGCTAGCCATCCTTGTCACATCAGTGCATGAGTCACAGCATGCCCATCTCCACGGCATCACACACGCATCGAAGGCTTATGAAAAGCTTGCACGTGTGCACCAGTCAACGGCTCTGGCCAATCGCCTCTTCATCCTACAAAAGTTGATTGGGATAAATGAGCGAGGGAGAGTCGATTCCGGACTTCCTGTTGCAGTTTGAAGGTTTGCTGCAACAAGTCACCCAGATGAACTGGAAAATCGACACCAACATGCAGGCCATGATTCTCATCATGGCGTTACCTGAAAGCTGGGGTCCTCTGATCACCGTCTTGGGCGGTTGGAAGGAGGAGGAGCTGACGTATGAGGCAGTGTCCGAGTACGTACGCAATGAGGCCATGCGTCGCAGCGGCAGTGAGGCCAACATCTCAGCATATGCCGCTCGGTATGATGGTCGCAGCAGCAACAACTCTTCTTCT
>SZWC01019562.1:7444-22169 GCA_023375785.1 Penium margaritaceum | reverse complement strand
AGGTCCACGTGGACCAGATGGAGTTTGTCACTTGCGCGGACATCATAGTGTGTGGGGAAGGGTGCCTGACTTTGTTTCCCTGCAAGAAAGCCTTCACAACAAGTAGAGGTAGGTGGCCGCAGATTTCTGGGAAGAGATTCTGCAATGCCCATCTTGGACATAGAAATCAGTGTGGTGAAGCCAACGTGTCCCAGTCGCTGGTGCCACAGGTTTGTGAGGGCGTCTTGAGTGGAAGATGGTGCTACAGATGATGTGGGTCCAGATGCTGCCAGTGCTACTTCCGTTATGCCTTCATCTGCTTCAGAATCAATTGTTGGTAGGATGGTGAGATTGCCTTCTCGTTTTGCTTCAGCCACAATATGTCCAAACTTGGCATAGATGCGGCAGCTCTTGTCAGCATCAAAGATAACTTTGCATCCTTTGTCATTGAGTCGCGTGACTGAGAGCAGATTTGCAGCCAGTTCTGGGACAAAGAGCACATCAGCAAATGTACAAGCCGCGATCTGTCCTTGAAAGCTGATGGATACTTTGACCGTGCCAATGCCGATGGCAGGGATAATACGGCCGTCACCGATGCGGACCGGTTTTGGTGTCTTGAGTTCTTGGTAGTCAGTGAACCAGGACCTGTTGCATGTCATATGTCTCGTGCTACCGGAGTCAAGAATCCATGCTAGAATTCGAGCTGCAATCAGGAATGCGCTATCCACTGAATAAAGAGCCCGTTCTTCCAAGATAAATTCAGCTGTTTCAGCTGCATCTTCTTGAGTTGCCAACGGTGGAGTTGTAGTTGCCAAATCACCAATGGCAGGAAGAAAGTTGATGTTGGTATTGCTGGGACTTCCATTGACGTTGACTGTCTGGTTTCCAATGGCTTCAACTTGATGGAAAAGTTGCGTCCAGTTGTCTGCCATCTGAAGCATCATTTGTTTCAAGCTGCTGAATAGACTGGTCTGGACGTGTTCCGGTTCTGGCCCTGTTGTCAGCAAGGCATGTTGTGTCTCAGGATGTCTTGGACGACGCGGTTTATCACAAAAACAATTGAGGTGTCCAAATTGCTGGTAGTTCCACCACTTCACGTGTTCGAAACCCTTGCTGCCAGGTGCTCCAGCTGGGATGATGCTTCCTTGGGCTTGAAGATGTTGATGTGGTTGAGACATGAAAGGTTGTTGTGAGTTTGAGTTTGACACAGCCAGGTGTCCTTGGCCATATCCTTGATATCTTGGTTTCTGCCGTTGGTGATGATTTCCAAATCTGGCGGCCAAAGCCGCTTCAAAGCCGCTGCTGCTCCTTGAACTCCTTGAGCTCCCTGGCTGCTTCCAAGGTCTGCAGTCTACTGTCGAATCTGGCTCCTTGTTCTTGAAATGCCAGGAGCTGATCAACTGTGTTGTCAAATCTGGAAGAGAGACTTGCAAAGAGGCGTAGAACAACCACTTTCTCAGATAGATTCTGTCCCATTGAGGTAATGCGTTCCACGAGCTGCTTGAGGTGTGTCACATGATCTTCCAACTTGGTCACCTCGTCTATTTTCAATTCACAGAACTGAATGAACAAGTTGTGTAGTTCGGCATCACCAACTTTGAGATATTGCTGCTTCAAGGCTTTCCAAGCTTTTCGTGGGTCCAGCGTAGGATTCTCATCGGTGATCAAGAACTTGAGTCTGTCGGATACTTGCATTGACAGTAGTGCAAATGCCTGATCACATCGCCGTTGCCATTGTTGTTTGGCGTCGTCTGTTGCATCGGCTGCAAGTGTTTCTGTGGGTGGATCCGAGACAACTCCCCACAGTCCTTTGGCCAGAAAGATCATTTTCATGTTGAAGGCGAATTCACTGTAGTTCACTCCATCAAAAGGCTGAATCTTGAATTGATCTCCAAGACCGCCTCCATTGAGGCCGGCCATGGTGACAGATCTTCTCAGACGCTTGGATGATCAGCGCAACCAGACTTCAAGAGGTTTGTGGCACACCTGCTCTGATACCAATTGTGGAATTTAGGAATCGTTGAATGCCACAAAGACTTCTTCAAGACAGCGCAGAACCAGTCGCATAACCAGTATAGATCAACACAAGCATAATCAGCCAGATCTGCACACACTGCGATTCATATGGAACTTGATCCTTTTTGCTGAAGAATACACAAGTCCTGGGTACATCAGGTACAAGTCCTCGGTACAGGAAAGGAACAGTACAATGTTGAGCAGAGTGCCGGCTTTTTGAACATTCCTATCGCGGTTCATGTTTTTCCATGGCGTGTACCGCGATAGTCCCGCTAAGTGTGCCTGTTTGTCGCTTTTACTCGCTTGGGTTCCGTTCGCCGTGATGGTCTTTCTTTGCTGCAGTTTGCACCCCCCCGCTTTCTCCGATGTCCTCCATACTATACGTTTGTCGTCAGTCGTAGATTGTAGAATATGCGAAGGTCGTCAATCGTTCATATTCTGGTTATCTGCTGCGTTGTTCGATCTTTATAAACTGTCCGCCAGTCTTTTCCGCTTTGTTGTTGTACTTGTGTTTCCACTCGTCGATGCTCCACGTCAGCTTCCGCAGACTTCCGCTTCTCCTCGTTACACCTCTCCGCACAGAAGTACAATACCGCAGCCTTTATGACATACTGCTGACAACACGTTTGTCGGAAACAGGTACAAGGTTGGCCGGTGGAGGCATGGGACTGCCCTCTCTGCCAGACTTAAGTAGGAGTAGGATAAGGTAGAGTAGAAGGTGGAGGGCCAGGGGAGAGTGTGGCGCCTCTCCCCTGACCCTTGCCTTTTTGCTCATTTTTGGAACATACTATCCTCTCATGTCCATTTCCCAACATTTTGTTCCAAGCACTAGAATAATTGCTTATTTGCATCAAAATATCCATCAAATCTATAATAATATTTATTGGAGGTTGTGACAACATAACAAAGCAATGGCTTTATTTAAGAAACCATGATTTCAAGCAAGGAAAAACATGAATAGCTCAATAAATGAATTTTTCTTTATTCCTTAGCAATCTATAAAAAAGAATTAAAACAACTTAGTACATGTTCTAAAAAAAACTTCATGCTAAAAAGTCTTCTTTGTAACTTTTTTTGATTTTCCACAAGATGCAGTATATGAATAATACAATGTGCATGGAAACCTTGGAAGATATTTAGTTTTTTCACAATTGAACCTGTGCATAATCATTCAGGTTTAATCATTACAGAGCTCATGTACATCATGGCCCTGTATACCATAAGAGCTTCATTTGGCAACATTTTATCTCATTTGCAAGTTTCTTCTCATGGGGTCCTCAAAAATAAAATATAACCTATCTGTTTGAGTGGTGATGAATATTGGTTTGAAACGTTTCAAGTATTTCAACATGATACAACACTTTTTGGTGGAGAACATTCCTTTGTTTCTCCACTTCTCTTCAATTTCATCAAGATTCTCTTTTTAATGGACTTCAAGAAATTAAATTGAGTTTGATATCGAATGTTTTCAACACTTCCTGAGTGGTCAACATTTTTTCCTTTCACACCTCAAAAACACACTTGAATTGAGTTTGATATCGAATGTTTTCAACACTTCCTGAGTGGTCAACATTTTTTCCTTTCACACCTCAACAACATGCCAAAAGAAAAGAACAAAAAGAGAAAAGTATTTTGGTTTGATCCCTCATGAACACAATCAAGACCCTTGTGCAATGTATCAGACAAGAAAACCCAAATATTTCCCCTCATCACCATCTCATTATGACTACTCATTATGAAATAAAATGTCATGTTTCTTCTTCCACTTACGTCCAAACGTGGTTGGCTATATTTATCTAGGTACCTCATCCTCCAATAAGTAACCGTACTTTGTATTCAACAATCGGTGTAGAGGAAATGTATTCAACATGAGAATGGCCATTACGGTCATGCAAGCTAGTCGTGATGCCATGAGACACAACTTTCTTAGGCATCGTATGACTTCGATACAGATGATTCGTCACACACAAAACATTATAAAGCAAGGTGATAAAAAGCTAGAATTTTTTTCTCGATGGTATGCTTTCTTATGCAAAACCTCTACATTAACTGTTTTGGCATGAACAAGATCATTCATCACAAGTGAAGAGCACATTATCATCAAGTTAACATTGTACAAAATGCATGATTGGGTTCAAAATGTCAAGATCTCAATCAGCAAGCTACACTTTGTCTTTATGGTAAAACTATTAAAAGGGTTTATGATACCACAAAGTGTCAAATAAGAAAAGAGGGAATTAAAGATATTGTGTCCAGTTTTCCCATCTCATGATTGTTGTTCCTAGCAAAGCTTTAGTAGGTAATGAATGATTTTGATCTTGATACATTCATGAAGTTGGTGAGCTATGAACTTTTGGACACTTGGGTCAAAAAAATGATGGATATTCATAAACATTTTGTTTTGATTGGCTATGCATCTTTACAGACTAGGAAATGGAAGGTTGTGTAGCATGATGGACAATATATTTGGCTGCATTATACATTTCAATGTAATCTTCATTCATTTTAACAATCCAAAGGTTGAATTATTCATCATCAGAATTGACATGAGATTTGACTCATCGTGAGTAATGCATTCCGTCTTAAATGTTTGTTAAAGATTATTTTATTTTAGTTTTAACACTATAACAATTGACAAATTATTAACCCACCTCTTTCACCCCCAAGTGCATTTCATATTCCGTTTTTATGATGGAGAGTTGAAAATTTTCAATTTCTAATATCAGAAAGGTAAAATAATGATTCTTAACTATTCAAGAGTTTATTCCCATGATCTCGCTGTTGATGGGGCATTGTTGAAGTGAATACATTGAAAATAAAGACCTTCGACCTCCACAGAAACATTTCTTTGTTGCCTTTAACGTGAAAACTTATTAACATGTAGTTGAAAAGCTAGATTTAGCCATCATCTTTTAAGAACCACGTCTTTCACCCCTAAGTGCATTTCATATTCCCCTTTTCCATTTGCACCTGTATTTTCCACACATGTTACAGTTTCACCAAACTTTTTAAGAAGGGAACAAGCACATGTATGTGAATCACCATACAGAGCCTTTTTGTATAAATGTGCTCATGTTTGGTTATAAAATTCAAGTTAAGCTTATCCATAATACAGTTGCAATTCTTGGTAGTGTGATCATTAAAGTTTGTTTCAGGACAAATGCATTCTGAAATACACGGTAATTGTTTTATTCAAGAGAAAAAAGAGGAAATTCACTCATTTACGTCATTTCTCTACACGTTATCAAGGGAACAAAATACAAAGCCACGATTTCAACCATCATCCAAAGGGCAAATAAGCAACGGGGTGATGTTTCAACACATCAAATTATATTGTGAAAACATTATTCATGATATGCTACAAAATAACCTACACGTGCTTCAATGTAATCTTGTTCACATACAGCATGAAGTAAAGTTATAAACACCATACAAACATTTGACAAAGGGTGAATGTGAGAAAATCCTCTCACATGTTTAAATTTTATATACTGTATGTATTTGTGAGTGTATAAAGTAGACATCCATAAGAATACCCATTAATTTATAATCAAGAAGTATTGAAATGGTTGGGGTATCTTATCTTATTGATGAAAATTATATTTTCTAAAATTTGAATTGATGATCCTTCTCAATATTCTTCTCTATTTTTGGACATATTCTCCAGAATTAACCATGGACACAATATGAACTTTGAACATTTGATATCACTAGGAATAAATATCATTTTGAATTTTGTCTTCTTCAATTCATGATGTTCCCTCTTTAGTATGAAGATTCATCTTTCAATGTATGCCAAAGTATATACAAAAACATTATATGGTCTGATGATCTTTTGGGTGTCATCATCAACACCCAAATCACTCTAGGTTTTTTGGATGTTTCAGTAGAAAGGATGCCATGTTAAGAAATTTAATTTCGATTCTTTGCTTCCAATATCCAACAACAATACTAAAAGTATTAGGAGAGGAGTCTTCTTTGTATCAAAATAATTCGCATAATATTGATCTTTTCTTTCTTTATCTCGCTTAACATCGGAATAATAAATAATGTATCTTCAAATTATCTTAATTCCACCATAGTAAATAATCAAGTTTCATTATACAACCTTGTACCCATTCAGGACGTTTTAAGAAGAGTCATTACCACAAAACTCATGATATTCAACAAAGAGTTCATCTCTACTTCATTCTTCACTAACTGTGCTTTCCTCATTTGAAAGAAAAATCATTATAAAAGTGAATTTCTACATGAATGCAACTCATTATATTGATATAATACAAAATAGGTTTATTACATGGAGAACATCATTGTATTGCATGTTTGTTTCCTAATACGCCATTAGATTCACATAAGGTCATCCCTTGTTTCAGTTTTGATAAAAACGTCTATTTTTTGTGTATTTAACCTCTTTTTTCTCTTCTTATCTGAATTTAAATATATTTTTTGATCTTCCACTTGTTTTTTGAAGTATTTATTTTTATGTTGATTCATACATACATTTGAAGCCTTTGGAATGGTACAAGTGTGCATGCATTCAACGTTTCTCCAACCAAATGACAGATTACAATTGAGAAACAAAGAGGTGAAATATTTTTCTCTAATACAAATTTTGTTTCAAACCACCTTATTTACGAGGTAATGAATTTTTTATTTTCTCAAAATGTTACACGATTTGTGATGCTACATTCAATATGTTACTTAGATGAATATTTGTATCGTGTCATCACTTTCCACCAAAAGAGTAACCTTTGCTTAAAACGTTTTGTAATTAAATTATTAATCATGATCTTTTCATGTTTACGGGCTGAACAAAGGGGCAAGTTCTATGCATGCTGTGTGGTTCTTCTAATAAAAACGTGGTGCGTTTGAACTTTCTATGCTGTACACCGTTAGAAAACATAAAATGACCAAACATAACACTTATATACTACTTTTGATGACACTTTACCTTACTATGGCAAAGCTAACATTACTAGTGAAATAAATTGTTTATTCTTGATGATGATCACAATATGCTAACCATAGTAAGTTCAATATGAGCACACAAGGTTACCAAAATGGAGTTGTTGAATGGTTGCCTTCACAAGGTATCAAAACACTGCTTAATTCTTTTGTCATTTAAGTTAAGAAAACCAAGCTTTTCTCAGAGAAGTGCTTAATATAGATAACTCGTAATGTCCATGAGAAAGCTTCAAAACTCATACCACATTCAAAAACTATTTCACATGAGAAAGTTTATGTTCATTTCCTACAAAAATCGCTCCAATTGTGTACGTACATTTATGAAATATGAAGAATAGAATAAAAATTAAAGGTTGTTATCAACACCTAAGTGTGGAATTCCAAAGAAAAGGAGTGAATGTTAGGGAGTGAAGGGAGGTTTCCACTTGAATAGACAAGGTGCGTCATGAGTGTTGTGCAACATGGTCATAGACATTGTATCAAGCATATATAGATCCTCAACCGATGCATATACTATTCAAGAAATGAACAAAGTGTGTGCGTTGTTGATTCATGCTGAGGTTTAAATTGTTCCATAGCTGGAACACAGTCAACAACACTTAAGAAATATTCATGGTTCCCAGGCAATGCATGATGTCTCTGTTTCCATAAACAGGTCACTTCCATTTTCTCAAGTGCTGCCACATACACCTACTCTTGTGAAAAATACTTATGAAAGTTATTGTTTTTCCTGGAAGGGATGAAAAAATGAATCATTTTGATCTATGAACGATGTAATTGAAGGAATTTGCATATTATGTTTTCTTACTAATGGCAAGGAAGTGCTAGCAAAGGCTAGTGACATGGACATTAGGAGCAATGCTTTTCCTTAAATTGGTTTTGTTCATCGCAAGAGTGAGCATCATAACAAGCTTGTGCCATGATCTCCAATATTACAAGGGCATAGTCACCTTTTCCTCTTTGACCAAATGGAGGTGGTCACGCTAATTTTAGAATTAAAGCAAGTATTTCTAATCATGGACCTCCAAGGTATAGAACCTGTTTTCGATGGACATGAATCAACTTCTAGTGGTGGACGTATTAAGGATGCTAAACCACCAATCTCATCTTTGAGTTTGAAGGACGTTTTGATGGTCACAAGCACACGTTTTTCTATGAAAGGGTAGAAAAATTAGGTAAATCATGAAGAAATTATTATTCTATGCATGCACTTGTCTTTTGTAAATCAGTTAGGAGCTTTATACATTCAAAGAATGCATCAAGTCACTAGCATGTTTAATTCTGCACTTGCTTCTTTGTTAATGAAGGGAAAGAAAATGTGAGGATAACAACATGGGGTGTGATTGTCGTAGAAAGCTTGACAGCTTACAAAGAGGAGCTTTGATTGTCATAAATTTTGAATGTATCCTGAAGGATGACAGCTTCACGTTCTTATGGGGCATTATTGATGAAGGGATTGGTAAGGAAGAAGAAATAGAAATGGACAAGAAACTCCCTTGACTCAACTACCTCATCATTAATGAACAACGTGAGTGATTTGTACACACATTTCATTTTTTTGTCAACAGGTTGCATGTCGTGTATTAGAATACAATCTTGGGAAGAGCACTCATGATGCCCACATTGCAACTATGGCAAAAACGTTTGATAAAAGCGTGGAAATTTAGCGCACAATGATGAGGAAGTAGTTGATAGTCATAAGCCATAACCCAATTTAGCTTATTTGTCATTTCGTATGCTATGAACCTTGTTCATGGAGGCAACCTTGAGAAATCGTATCTCTTTTATGTTTTGTGATGGTCGCATGCTATGTGTTTTTGTCTTGAAGCAAGAAATTTCTACCATTAAATTGTTAAATTTGTAAGAAGAGAAAACATGGAATTCAGTAAAGTTACAGTTCAAAATCAAAGGAGGATGGAGAAAAATCACACTACTCCACTGATATCCATATAAAGAGTTGGAATGTTGTTCTTTGCGCATGCCCTAACCCCACGCTCATGTCCTCCCTGTGTAACAAAATTGTCCACATTTTTGTTTTATCTTGAGCTCAATCAATGATATGATGCATGCCAAAGCGCAATGAAATGAGGGGCCTCATAAACGTTTATTCAAGATATGGCATCTCACAAAGCACATGAATTCTTGCATGCATATTACTGAATCTATGCTTGATTTAAATTTTAATTATTATGAAACCAATTAAAAAACACTTGTTTGCAATAACTTCAGTCCTTGCACAAGACCTTGTGAACGACAGGGAATTCATATGTAATGTCATCGATTTAGGGGTACCCTCGAATGCAACATGAGTGAAAATGAAAGATGTTGGAGGTAAAACAAACCTCTGTTGTGTGGATTTTGTGAACATGTTGCCATCATGCACGCTATTTCATTATCAAAAATGAAATTTTTATTTGATTTTTGCCTAGAGTGAGGATTGATTTATAGCACCTAATGATGAGAGTTGATGTATGCCACGTAACATATGTGATTAGCTATGACAGGCATGTGGGTGCCATGAATGGCACTTGTTTGATTTTCAAACTATGGCCAAATATCTAGGTATCCTTACCACAAAGTGTGAGGGGGGGTGATATTGCATATAGATATATGATAACATTAGTAGCAACTTCTTCAAAATCTTTTGGAATTGGAGATACACCACAAATTCTCTCCAGTACCCATCGGCCTTACATGGCTTGGAACACACACTATTCAAGTCAATGAGAACCTTCTCCACTTGTGCGATGTGTGCTTTGTGCAATACAGCTACTTCATAAAAGAAGGTGATCATGATCTACTAGAAAGCACGTAACGTTTGAATCATGTTCATGCATTGTGAGTTCCAAAGTGACGGAGCCACAAGGGCCTAGGTACATCTTTTCCTATCATAGGCCAAGGCTCACCAGGACTAGCATTTTGAACTCATTTCTCCCTTGTTCTTGTGCATGATCACATGCTTGTNGTGGGTGCCATGAATGGCACTTGTTTGATGTTCAAACTATGGCCAAATATCTAGGTACCCTTACCACAAAGTGTGAGGGGGGGTGATATTGCATATAGATATATGATAACATTAGTAGCAACTTCTTCAAAATCTTTTGGAATTGGAGATACACCACAAATTCTCTCCAGTACCCATCGGCCTTACATGGCTTGGAACACACACTATTCAAGTCAATGAGAACCTTCTCCACTTGTGCGATGTGTGCTTTGTGCAATACAGCTACTTCATAAAAGAAGGTGATCATGATCTACTAGAAAGCACGTAACGTTTGAATCATGTTCATGCATTGTGAGTTCCAAAGTGACGGAGCCACAAGGGCCTAGGTACATCTTTTCCTATCATAGGCCAAGGCTCACCAGGACTAGCATTTTGAACTCATTTCTCCCTTGTTCTTGTGCATGATCACATGCTTGTCACACACAGTGGGACAATGAGATTTTGGACTTGGTACCATTTCTCTCGGCCTGAGGGGTTCGTTGAGCTGCCGACACCGGAAAAGGTCTTTGTTTTGAGACCGCTCAAGTGGGAACAATTGGTTTTTCTTGCAGGAAGAGAGTTATGCGCGGGAAAAGCCACAAGAGAACGGTTCCCAAGCTGATATCGGAAGTCACTACCCATACCTACACAGATCATCCCTTCTCTTGTGGCACGAGTGAAGGTCCTTGGACCCAATCTCTACCCACATGTCCTTGATTGGACTATGCCCCTTAGCTGGTGGTATTACTCCTTCTGTGTTGCCCATATTTCCCTGGATGGAGTAAAGAAGAGGGTGGATTTTATGACCTATTCTTGAGTAAAAAAAAACAAAACAAGAAGCAGGCATTGCACACAAAGCGTGTATAGGGTTATAAAGTAACCAAGCAAAAGCATTCATACTAGTATCTCTTAAGAGGCTAAAAAAATGCCAGCAATCTAAACCACATCATGGAAGGTTTTCCATGAGACTTTACCTCGTTCGAGGAAGGCAAAACTGGTTGTAAATGGAATGCAAAACTGTCACCCGCATTCGTTCAAACTATTTTTTTTGGTTCGTCCATGAGTTCTCTTTAACACTGTGCATGGTTTGGGCGAGCTCTTCCTAGATTACTTCAAGCTATGCTCGATTTATTCAGGTTTGTGTGGATGTAAAAGAAAAAAAGACATAACCAAAAATTGATCGAATGCGCTTGACGATACACTATTGTAAACATGAGAGTTTCACACGTCTATTATGAACTTTACAAAAAAATGATCTTCAACAAATCTAGATGAATTTTTTATGTTTGCATATGTTATAAAAAACAAGAATACGTAATTATAGGCAGAATGAAGTTAATTTACCTTCGTCTATAACTTCAGTTGAATTTATTTTCTTTCATTTGTATGTTAACCCTCTTTGAAGCCGGGTTCACGAGTCTAAAGAATTTGCCATGACAACCAGTGCCGTGAAACAAGACAGGGCAAGGCCAAGGAGGAGCGACGTAGAGGGGAAAGAACAACATTAAATTCTGCTCGCCGGTGGACTCGACAGGCTGGACTCAACCGAGCATACCGTCCTCACCCTTTTGTCTTGGCATCAGACTGGTCATTCTGTATGAGCCGGGGTCTGTCTGGACATGTAGGTCAATGTCCATGATTTTTCCTTCGGCCCCATCTAGGATGTGCGTCTGCGGACGTGGGGGGGCATACAATCCGACAATTGTTTGCACCCTGATTGGTGGATACATCATGACAATGACTAATCCACCAATCACGATTTTCTTCAGCGTCGTTTGGCATGCAAAGCATTGTAATAGGGTTAAAATGTAACCCAAGAAAACAAGAGGCACGTGTTGCATGCAAAGCGTGGATAGGGTTACATGGTAATCGAGCAAAAGTATTCATACTAGTATCTCTCAAGAGGGTTAAAAATGTTCGCAACATGGACCACATCATGGAAGGTTTGCCATGAGACTTTATCTTGTCCATGAAAGGCAAAACTGGTTGTAAATGGACTGCCAAATTGTCACTTGCATTCGTACGAACAATTTTTTTTGGTTCGCCCATGAATGGTCTTACACATTGTGTTATTTGGGCAAACTAGTCCTAAATTACTTCAAGCTATGCTGGATTTATTCCAGCTTGTGTGGATGTAACAACAAAAAAGACATAACCAAAAAGCGACCAAATGCGCTTGACGATACACTATTATGTAAAACAATTCAGCAACATATTGAAGAAAAACCTCTAAATTCATTTCTTCTTGGTGCTTTTAATGAATATACTTCTATGTGATGATGAATTCATTTTTATGAGATGAATATGATCTTTTATTGTGAACATGAGAGTTTCACACGTCTATTATGAACTTCACAAAAAAATGATCTTCAACAAATTTGGATGAATTTTGGATGTTTCCTTATGTAATTAAAAAAAACGTAATTATAGGCAGAATAAAATAATTTTACCTTCATCTATAACTTCAGTTGAATTTCTTTTCTTTCATTTGTATGCTAACCCTGTTTGAAGCCGGGTTCACGAGTCTAAAGAGTTTGCCATGACGACCAATTCCGTGAAACAGGATAGGGCGAGGCCAAGGAAGAGCGACATAGAGGGGAAAAAATAACATTGAATTCTGCTGGCCGGTGGACTTGACGGGCTGGACCCAACCCAACGTATCGTCTTTACCCTTTTTTCTTGGCGTCGGACTGGTCATTCTGTACAATACGGGGTCTGTCCAGACATGTAGGTCGATGTGCTTGATTTTTTCCTTCGGGCGGACCCTTACTGTGCGTCCGTAGACGTGGGGGGGCATACAGTCCGACAATTGTTTGCACCCTAATTTGTGGATACGTCATCAAAATCATCGATCCACCAATCACGATTTTCTTCAGCGTCGTTTTGGCACGCGAAGTGATTGTAATAGGGTTACTATGTGACCCAAACAAGAGGCAGGTGTTGCACACAAAGCGTGCATAGGGTTACATAGTAGCCGAGCAAAAGCATTTATACTATTATCTCTTAAGAGGCTAAGTAAATGCCCGCAATCTGGACCACATCATGGAAGTTTTGCCATGAGACTTCACCTCGTTCGTGGAAGGCAAAACTGGTTGTAAATGGACTGCCAAACTGTCACCTGCATTCGTTTTAACAATTTTTTTGGTTCGCCCATGAATGCTCTTAAACATTGTGTATGGTTTGGGCGAACTCTTCCTAAATTACTTCAAGCTATGCTGGATTTATTCCAGCTTGTGTGGATGTAAAAGCGAAAAAAGACAACCAAAAATTGACTGAATGCGCTTGACGATACACTCTTATGTAAAAAAATTTAGCAACATATTGAAGAAAAACCTTTAGAGGCATTTCTTCTCGGTGTTTTTAATGAATATAGTTCTATCTTATGATGAATTTATTTATATGAGATGAGTATGCTCTTTCATTGTGAACATGAGAGTTTCACACGTCTATTATGAACTTCACAAAAAAATGATCTTTAACAAATCTGGATGAATTTCGGATGTTTCCTTATGTTGTAAAAAATAAGAATACGTAATTATAGGCAGAATGATATTTTTTTACCTTAGTCTATAACTTCAGTTGAATTTCAGCGTCGTTTGGCACGCGAAGCGATTGTAATAGGGGTACTATGTAACCCAAAAAAACAGAACGTTCAAGAAAGCGCTTCTCACCCGACTTAAGACCAGGTAAACCCAGCACACGCTGTGCCACGGATGCGGTTGCCTACGGTCTACGTTGGCGGTAGCCATGGACGCACTGGCTGTCCTACGGTCGCCAGCAGCCAAGGTATGCTTGGCTGTCCTCCTTGCCACAGCGATGCTGGTCGTGGACTACCGACTCGGCCTGGAGGCGTCGGACTCGCAAACGCATGGCGTCCGCGAGGACGGCCATCCACGGCCCCATGTAGCAGTGCCTGGTGCAGCCCAGCCACTCAACCATGCCGAGACGATTGACGTGGCTGCCTTTTCAGGGTTGGCAGAAAGTCCATCGGTTGGCAAGCAAGAGGAGGACGTAAGTCAGGCCGATCTGCAGGGGCAGCAGCAGAAGCAGCAGCATCAGCAGCAGCAGCAGCAGCAGCAGCAGCAGCAGGAGCAGCAGCAGCAGCAGCAGCAGAAAGAAGTCAATTATTCAAGCGACAGTACAATGGCTGCAATGCACACCTCACCTGTGGCCAACGAATGGCTCCGTGGTGGTCCTGTGCTGTGTCCCGATGGTTGCAATCACACGTGCAACCTGGAGCTTGGGAGGTGTGACTGCCCACCTGAATGGTGAGCACCTTGCTCAGACAAGTCCTTCAAGTTGAAATCTATGCGAGAGTTATCCCCTCCCCCTCCCCCCCCCCTCCCGCTATTTGTCTGCTTCTGTGTCTCCGACTGCCCTCCACAGCACTGTGGGTGATGATCCGGAGAATCCATTGTCATCCCAGGCGCGCACGTCCACCTGCGGGGCTGAGATCATTCCTCGGTTCTGTGCCAACGGGCTCGCGGCCGGCCCTCAGCCCCAGCCCCAGCTTCTGCCCCCGCCATTGCCCATCGTGGTCTCCCCTGAGAGCTCGTGCGCGGCACGAACCCACCTACCGGTCATCCCTACCATGCTACGCCTGCCGGTCATCCCTACCATGCCCGCTTTAGCACCTACTGTGCCAGTACCTTCACCAGCGCTCCTTTCCCCATCTTGTCCTGATTCCACTCTGAAGCGGCTCCCGGACCTGGCTTCGGACGAACTGCGCTTTACAGTGAAGCATGTAAAGGCAGAGCCTGCACCGAGCCACAGCACTAGCCG
>SZWC01019560.1:24808-40862 GCA_023375785.1 Penium margaritaceum | reverse complement strand
GAATGTGTCATGATAAAAAATAAGTACGTGGCCGGGCTCTACAAGAAGCGGAGATCGATCTTATTAATGACGTCCACTGCCAGACTTCATATTACGCAAAAGGAATTGTCGCTCGTCAGTCTAAGTTGTCAGAGGATGTGTCCCGTAAGTGTGCACGGGAAGCAGCTTGATTTTGTTTCCTACGCATTCAAGAAGAGCCTACGATTGGAAAGACGTTGATGTTGGCTTTCACTCAATCAAAGGTCATTGCATACTCAGGACATCATCGGTGAAACCTCATGCGTTCCGCCAAGAGCGTGCTACTTGTGTTTGCAAATGGTAATGTGCTTTAACACCATGAAGCATTCCCTGTACAATACAAAATAGACCTCCCAATGTTGTGTGGACGCCGCTTGCGAATTAATCTTCCTGCGCTGACTACATGGCACCAGTGCATTTGAACGCAGCCTCATACGCGGAAGGAAGGAAAATGGTCTGCATGTGGACATGCAGACGCGAAGGACACGATAGCACTATAGACATGGTCCATGCAGACTGCAGCGTCATACACGTGGCGTATAATAGGCGTTGACATGGAGGATAAGTATCAATGGGGATAATGCATTAATTTTGTGAGTGATCATGCATGGACTTATTTCTACACGTTCTTTTTAGAAGGTCACCATGTAGTGACTCTTTGATAGACAGGTTTTTTTCTATGTGCAAGAAACACGGGCATTGTTAGATGTGTTTAATCGGATGGTAAATGTGGAGTGGGGTGACACTTATCTTTGATGCGGGTCGCTTCTCTCGATTGAAAGGCTCCACTAAATAATAGTTTCAGATCGTCCAACACCCGCGACAATGCACCTTGGCGTTTTGAGCTATATGTGTTGGCTTTTGAGGCTACACTTGATGAAATTGAATGTGCCATAGATAAGTGGGTATCTAGCTATGGTGCGCACAGTATTTGGCCGATGGCAGTAGATTTCGGATACCTCTTGTTTGTACCACCATGTGAAGTTTAAAGTATAGTAGTTTGTGACGGTTGGTCGTGTAAACTTTTAATTTATCCAAAGAGGTCAAATGTGTCCGATTGAAGTGATCAATGTCGTCATTCACGGTGGTGCATGCATGTGGATATGCAGTGACACATGTGGTCAGAGATCGAACACATCGAACGCTAAGCGTCAATCGATGTGGACCGTCTGACATGAGATATTGCCCGTTGATCTGGTTTGTAACAGATTCCTGCATCCGATGTGAAGGACAAAATGGATCTTTTCTATTCAGTCTACGAGACAGATGACCGTCCATGTCACAGCTGACTACCTACGTTACTTACGAGACCGATGTGGTTCACTCGACGGACCTCGTTTGAGCTGTTTACAAGACCGATGACGTCTCTACGATGTTGCAGGCGACAAGGTCACATTATTGACACCAGACATCAATGCATCTAGTACGTAACGTGATCTGACCTGTGTTGACAATGAAGAACTTCCCCATAGTGCATACAAGACCGATGACATTTTTGTTGGGTTTGCGTCTTTGTCCCACGGCTACAGGAGGTCTATCGCGTATCCAACGCAATAGAGTGCTCGCCTCCACAGTTAAATCATGTACACGTGGCAATCACATGTCTTCCGCGTTCACATGGCGGATAAGCATGAAACTAGACATAACATGAGATAATGGACAAAACTTCTTCAATGGTACCGATGTCATGCAAAAGTTATTTCCGCACCAAACATTGTGTTTGAACCTACAAAAACGTTTATGTATAACATGGTGGTTGTTAATTTATAAGGACTAATCGTGGCTCAGAGCTATACATCCACTGAATAGCTCTTCAACACTTGGAACGTCCGATAAATTGATTAGACAGTAGCCGTCTAGCGAACTTGTTTATGCTCAAGGAATGGGCACAGGTATTCCTTGCGGTTGTCCCTAACCACGGTTGAAGTCAGTAGTGAATAAATTTGAAATGTTGCCAACGAGAAGCAAATGCAGCTCGACGCTTCGAAACGTATGGTGGACTTTCACACCATACGTTTGAACTGTTGATGTTGCCATGTGCATACTACGTGGAAACTTTCAAGTATACAATTTTGTGATGGTTCACGATGAGAACTATGGGTTGAACGGAAGAGATGAAAGTTGTGAAGTACCACTAAGCAATATCGTTATTGACGGTGTTGCATTAATATGGACACGCTGTCATACATGTGGTGCTCAAGGTAACATTCGCCGCATCCATGCATCCGATGTGGACGACGTAATGGATCTCTTCTATTCTTGTTACGAGAGAGATGACTGCCCATGTAGAAGCTGACTGTCTGTGCTACTTACAAGTCCCATGTGGTTCACACGACGGACCTCCTTTGAGATGTTTACGAGATGGATGACGTGTCCACAACATTACAGGCGATAGGGTTGTATTCTTGACGCAAGGTATGAATTCATCTAGTGCGTAACGTGATCCGACCTGAATTGACACACAAGAACTTTTCTCTAGTGCATACAAGACCGATGACGTGTTTGTTGGGGTTGCGTCCTTGTACCAAGGCTACAATAGATCTATCGCGTAACCAACACGAAAGATTGTTCACGCCGGAATGTATTCACATACACATGGCAATCGCATGTGTTGCGCATTGACGTGGCAGACAAGCATGAACCTAGACACAACAAGACATATTGCACAAAAAGTTTCAATGGAACCGATGTGCGGAAAAAGCTATTTCCGCACCAAACATTGTGTTTGAACCTACGTAACGGTTCATCTATAACATTGTGGTTGCTTATTGATAGTGACTAGTCATGGCTCAGACTTGTACATCCAATAAATAGCTCTTGAACACTTTGAACGTCCGATAATTAGATCAAACAGTGGCCATCTNGCGAACCTTTTTGTGCACAAGGAACGGGCATAGTTATTCCTTTGGGTTGTCCCTAATCGCGACTGAAGTCGGTACAGAATAGATTTCAAATTGTGTCGAGAAGAAGGAAATGCAACTCGATGCTTCGCAACGTATGGTTTACTTTCAAAGCTATTGTTGATCGCTTCTGATATAAGTGGGTGGATAGCGATTGTAACCATTGCATGCGGACGATGGAAGGGGTGTTTGGATGTTCCCTCTTGATGTTCCCATGTGCATACTACGTGAAAAATCTCAAGAATACAAGTTTTGATGGTTTGCGATGAGAACTATAGGTTGAGCGAAAGAGATGTAATTTTTCAAGTACCACTAGACATTGTCGTTATTGACGGTACATGAATGTGGACATACTTTGATGCATGTGGTGCTCGAGGTCACATTCGCCACATTCATGCATCTGATGTGGACGACGCAATGGATCTCTTCTATTCTGGTTACGAGACAGATGACTGTCCATGTGGCAGCTGACTATCTACGCTACTAACGAGACCGATGGTCTGTAGTGGTTCACACTACAGACCACGTTTAAACTGTTTATGAGATCGATGATGTATCTACGATGTTGGAAGAATACGTGTGGTGCTAGGGGTCGAGGCTCAAAATCAAACTCTGTCGGTGAGCGTCAAGTGTTTTGGTAACGTTCCATGAGAGAATTCGACCATTGATATGGTTCCGAACACAATAATATTGATGACATGGATGTTTTCTGTTATGGTGATTGTCCCTGTGGTAGTTGCACGCGGTTGGGTCTTATTGGCAGTTCCGACTCTCCTCTCCATTCAGGAACAAGCACGATTGTACAGTGAATGCCATCGACGTCTTTTCGGTTGAGTACGAATCCGATAGCCTGTCCAAGTTAACGTTGACGGCGATGTTCACATCGCCCATTCCGTTACGCGAGCAGGTTATTCCCATTGTTGTCTCCGAGGCCGGTTGGTGCGTTGAATGAGCCCTGTTGTTTTTGTTACGAGATTCACGCAAAGGTGTGACTATGCTAGCCTTGGTTTGGATCGCAAAAGGACCTCAAAGTGTGCACAATATCTAATTTCACTTTTCGTTTTGTTTGCGGTTGTTTTTCCTGAAAAGTGGTCAAGTTGCTCGTTGGTGAAGTTTTGTGAAGTTTCAGTGAATTTGTTTTTGTCGCTAGCGCCTACGTCGCATGTGCAGCCGCTATTTAAAACAGACTGTTGGTTAGATTGTTGATCGCGCATGCAGCAGCAAACACTGTCCGCGATACGGCAGTTGAACAAGACAATGCGTACAGTGCAGTTACAGCTCTGTCCATGCCAGTCCATGGCCAACAGGCACGTGCGGGAGCAGATGTTGGTACCAATGTTACCTGCTCATGTCTCGAGATATCACACCGAGGCGCAGCCAGGTGGGCACGGCCAAAAGCGCCAGCCGGTACACGGCAGTTGTTCTCTCACGTGCGCCCGCCCTCCGTAGCGCCGGAGGCAATGCAGCCTGCAAGCCAAAATTCTACGTGTGCCATTAACACACTCCGGATAGTTTGAGGTAGATTCGCCAGTGGTGCAAAATCTGCGCATGTCAGCGAATGCGCAACCACGCCGCTAGTTTGCGATCATCGATGATAACGCCGCCAGAGCGCATGCGCGACCACGCTGCCAGGTTGCGCACTCATCGTTCACTGCAGGTCCACCTGGAGTGCGCTGCGCGTGCACCCACATGCTGCCGTCGAGCCGCGTGGGTGCGACTCCCACTGCAAGGCACAGAGCATAGTGCGAAGCTGAGACAGGAGCGCACTCTCTTCCGAATCGGAAGTTCCGATATCCACACAAGCCAGGTGAATTTTTTTTCATGAAGTTTTAGTGACAGCACGGATGGTGAAACTGAGCGGCGCGGTGCGACGCACCTACACCGTGATAAAGAGTAGCAGCCCTCGAATCTCCACTCACGCATCAGAGCTAATGAACATCGATCATCGATCCGCTCGCACCAAACCTCATCTCGGCACTAGTCTCATGTACGACAGTGAAAATCGGATTCCTATTTTGAGAACGAGCGCCTCCTTCCACACTTCGCATTATCTCCCGCTGTGTTCCGAAGAGCCTCCCACCACTAGTCACCACTGGCTAACCTGTACCTTTTCTTAGAGGGCAAACTAGCCAGCCACGGGCCACTCCAAGATTAACGAGCACCACGCGCGTCAATATCCAATACAAGTGGTCCTAGTAAGTCTCGAGGCTGCGCCTAAATAGAGCTCTAGACGCCTAGAGCTGTATCTCCCTCCCTCTCTCTCTCTCTCTCTCTCTCTCTCTCTCTNACAAGGGGCTGTCGTGCTGAAAATGTGGCCTACTGTGAGATTCCGCAGATCTGTGATGACCTTGACTTGACTGATGGGGAGACTGTGGTTGTGAAAAACAGGGTCTGCTGCCCCGCTGGCACGGCCGTTTGGTCTGCAACTCCCACAATCTCCGTAAGCCCCAACACCAGCAATGGCACAACGCCGTGCGACGCGTCCACACTCAACGACCAGTTTGCGAGGCAAAACTTTGTGTTGACATACAGTGGAAAGGAGGGCTCGTGCTTCACCTACAGCTTCAAGTACACTGGACCAGACGACTTGTTTGAGATGTACTGCGTCCAGCAGAAAGTGGCCATGACGTGCTGCGCGGCACCGGTGTTGTGAAAACTGGCACGGCCTGCTTGATGTATTGGGAGGGAATAATGATTCAGGATGGGTAGCTGTCTGAACCCTATGGCAATCAGTGCTCAATGTCTGTACAGTATGCACTACGCTTTCAAAAAGGTCCCGTTACTTGTCCATATCTTTCCTTGCGTTGCACTTTTCACTTCAATTCATGTTCATCGACGTTTGTTCCGTCAAAAGTTGCCCAAGATTCCAAAGCCCGAGAACCATGGTAAAAGCGCTTGTCAGATACTCCATTAAGTCAAACCCATGTTAACTCGCCAGGCGAAAAGTGTTTCTTCACTTGGAATCTGCGGGCAAGGATTGAATGACACACAGTTCTGGACTTCTGTGTTGCTGGGCCAGTCACTGGCTGCATGGGTGGATGGAGATGTACGTGCATGCGTTGTTTGTTTTAGGGTTCATAGATAAGTAAGGTGGGTGGCACATGGGTTTGTATGGCGCATGCCTATAAGCACATGCTTTATTTTTTCTAAACGCTTTGCAAAGCGTTTAGAAAAAATAAAACCCACTGTGAGCCAACGGATTGAAAGGGTGGAAGGGTTGGTTGGAGATAGTTCACTAAAGCACATACAGTATGCACATGCGGTTGACTCTAGCACATACGGTAGAGTAAGCTTCCATAAAGGACCCGTGACTTGTGCATTTCTTTCCTTGGTTTTTGTTTTCCTTTCTGTACGCATTGTAATCTAATTCTGTTCCGTCAAATGTTCCAGGGTTTTCATAGCTTGAAAGCTTTGGTGAAAGAGGTCATTAGACATGCCATAAGCCAGGCCCATGCAGGCCTGCTTGTTTCAACCGCCAGGAAAATGCTATTCTGCACAGGGAATCTGTGGGCAATGCGGAACAAAAAAACATATCCTGCTGACCAATGCAAGGGACCTCCTTCTCTTGGAACAGAGCTGACACACCAGTCTTGACCCTAGTGTGTCAGTCATGACCAAGAAGATCGCCCTTGCTGCCACCACTTTTGCAGCCACCGCTAGATCTACTCTGCCCTCTCTTGCAGCCGTTGAGAACTTCCTTGCTGGCAAGAGCACTGGCCTGCCCCTCGGCCTTAACGCTACCAGCTTGACGTGGATCATTGCTGGCGTCTTCACTGCTATTTGGGCTCTGTACTTCCTCCACTCCTCTGCACTCTCCGAGGGTGATGGTGCCTCTGGTCTCGGTTTGTAGACCTAGTATGTTCATTCTCCTACACGTTATCTTTTAATGTTATTTGCAACCAAAAAGAAGGGGGACCCGTGAAAAATGCATGTCTTTCCTTGCTTTGCATGTCTCTACCCTTACACATTGTAATCTACTTTGTTTTGTCAAAATTCTCCGGGTTTCCATAGCTGGACAATCATAGTGAAAGAGATCATTAGACATGCCATAGATCAGGCCCATACTGGCCTGCCGGTTGCAACCGATAGGAAATGGCTGTTTTGCACACTGCATGTGTGACACGATGTAAAAGACACTCAGTTCTAGACTTCCACTGGCTTTTCTCTGTGTAGGACGTCCTTTTCGTTCATTCCTTTCCTTTCCTCTGTCCCTGTCACCCCCTCTCCTTGCTCAGCCTAGCGCCCCTCCCTCTCTAAAGGTTATGCGCATTAGTTGCAAGAAGGAATGTGATAAACATATGGGGATGGTACAAAAGTGGGAGTGTAGGTGGGAATACATGTTTGGGTGCTTGTTTTTCTGGGCCAGTCATTTGGTGCATGGCTGGATGGATATGCAGCTGAATGGGGTGCGTGTTTGGTGTGAAGATTGATAAGTAGGTCGGTGTTGCATGCGTTTGGAGGGTGCAAGGGTAAATGTGCAGCTCCTTGGCCATCAAATGCGAAGGGGGTGGGAGCATTGGAGAGGTGATGATATTGTCGGTGGTCAAGATGGCAGGTCAACGAGTGAGAGAACTTATTTTTCTTTGATGAGGTTGCACACTTGCAATAACAATGTACAACACAATGATTGATGCACGAGCCTCAACCTGCAGGCGGAGGCTGTTTGGACACATGGGGCATGAGGAGTGTCCATGTGCAAGCGCCGACAGGACAACCACGCAAAGTCTGTGCTAAAGCAAAGGAATCAACCGGCAAGTCAGAAAATTTAACCGGGCAATCATCAGCCGTGACGTTTCTGACTTTCCAAGTGTGCTCGCTGCTTTTCAGTGCGGACAGCAAGAGTCCAGCACTTCTTGCTATTTCCTTTACAAACCGCCCTTATGGCAAACCGCAAATCACTGATGTGAGAACCAAAACAGGGCGTTTGAGTCATAGATTTGAGTGTGTGAGGGTAACTGCTCAAACTACCAGCATACTGGGGTATTTGAGCAAGTCCAGGGGCATGACAACAGAGAAGATAAAAATGCCGAAAACCCCAGTTTTTGCACTTGCGCCTCGGAACATTGTGGAAAGTAGTTTCTGGTATGAATTTGTGCCCAACATTTACTCTAATACTGCAAGATATATGGGGCACCTCTCTTGTGAATTATATTGTTCCAAGTCAACCATTTTCTCCATGTCAACCATTTGCTTCACATGACGGACCTCAGAGAAATGACGGACCTCCGCGAAGCCAAGTTCTTCCTCGGTATTGAATTTTATTGCGACCGTGCCACATGCACTATCACGCTGAACCAGACCCACAACGTCAGCAACATCCTTGACAAGTTTAGGATGAGCAACTATGCACCGGCATCAACCCCAATTCCGGTGGGAACGAAGCTGGTCAAAGGTGACATCTTCAACTTTTCTGCAGATTGTTCGACTGAGTATCGCCGCATGGTGGGAAGCTTGATGAGCCTCATTGTGGCTTCGCGTCCTGACACGGGTTTTGCATTTGAAACTGTGAGCCAGTTAATGAGCAGCCCCGCTGCAGAAAATTGGGCTGTTGTGACCCATCTGCTCCGCTACATCAAAGCGACGACTGATTTGGGGCTTGTCCTTGGAGCAAGCGATGAGGAGCACAAGTTGGAAGGCCACATGGATGTACATTGGGCATCAAATCTGGAGGACGGCAGGAGGGTATCTAGGTACGCATTTCCCTTTAGGGAGTGGTGTGTAAGCTGGTGCTGCAAGAAGCAACCGGCAGTTTCCCTCTCCAGAACTGAAGCTGAATACATCGCTCTCACACAAGCCTCAAAGGAGACAATCTAGCTGAGCCGCCATCTTGGTGAAGTCGGATTCAATAAAGTTCTGGTGTTCCTCAACATCGAAAACCAAAGCTGCATCGCTTTGGCCAAGAACCCAGCATTTCACAATCTCACAAAGCCTATTGACATCCAGAGTCACTTTGCATGGGAGGGAGTGGAGATGGGAACAGTTCATTAGGAGCATTGCCCTAGACATATGATGGTGGCAGATTACTTGACCAATCCACTTCCAAAGGGGAAGAAAATGTGGTGCGATCAAGGCATGGGACCGTTTTGTAGCACATGATACTGTGTGTCCTATGCTGGTGTGTGTTTGCCAAGTGGGAGTGTTGGCGAGTGAATGTGGCAAAACCCACTGGCCGCCTTGACCGCATGGCAGAAGGCTATGTGCGAGAGCGAGAGATGAGAAGGAAAGGGGGAAAAAGGGGTTTGACTGCCGGTGGTCAAGATGACAAATCAATGAGGGAGAAAACTTATTCCTGTTTTCTCAGATTGCACGCTTGCAAGAACGACGTGCGACAGAATGATTGCGCACGGGACTTACCGGTCACAAATGGACAGCCAAACCCGGCTCTCAGGTTAGCCCACGAGCCTCAACCCGCAGGTAGAGGCTATTTGGACACATGGTGTTTGAGGATTGTCCATACTGCGAGTTCCGACAGGATGGCCACATGAAATCTGTGCTGAAGCGGCAAAATCAACCGGCAAGTCAGAAAATTATACCGGGCAACTCTTAGCCGTGACGATTCTGACATGCCGCATGTGCTTGCTGTTTTTCAGTACGTACACGGAAAGTTCAACGCATTTTGCTATTCTCTCAGCAACCCCCCCTTCCAGAAAACCGCACATTAGCAATGCAAGAACCAAAACAGGGCATTCGAGTCACAGATTTGAGTGTTGGAGGGTAACTACTTTACCTACCAGCATATGTGGGTATTCCAGCATGTCTAAGGGTATGAGAACGGTAAACAAAGAAATGCCAACAACCGCAGTATCTTCAACTGCACCTTGAACCATTGTGGAAAGTATTTTCTGGTGTGAATTTGTGCCTCAATGTTCTCTCATAGTGCCACATATGTGAGNAACCGCACATTAGCAATGCAAGAACCAAAACAGGGCATTCGAGTCACAGATTTGAGTGTTGGAGGGTAACTACTTTACCTACCAGCATATGTGGGTATTCCAGCATGTCTAAGGGTATGAGAACGGTAAACAAAGAAATGCCAACAACCGCAGTATCTTCAACTGCACCTTGAACCATTGTGGAAAGTATTTTCTGGTGTGAATTTGTGCCTCAATGTTCTCTCATAGTGCCACATATGTGAGGCACCTGTCTCGTGAGCGATGTTATTCCAAGTAAACCATGTGCTCCATATCCTCATGTGACCACAGTAACTTTGTCAAAGTGCCAAGAACTCCATAGTGCTCCATTGATGCTGAAATCGTGAAAACATACACTCTCACTCTCAGCCTCTCTAGAAAGCTATCGAGCAAGTCCTAACCCGGTAGATTGAATGGTCTACAGATATCATTACAGCAGTAAAACGTCTGCCCATATCTCTGCCATATTTGGGATTGTGACCCGAGACCAAGTTCTGCACGTGAGAACTCATGCTCCAAGCTTCCTGTCTGTCACAGTCAGTGTGCTGCAGCCTTGGCAGGACCTAAAATTCAACCAACAGATACGAGGTCTGAAAGGTCTCACAACCAAGGTTGCTGCGTGAGCATGAGTTTGTCTCAGGGTCAGGCCTAACTCAGGTTCTGAATTAGAATGTAGACACCGCAAGAAATTCTGAGATGAAAGAAAAAGGAGTCTGCACCCAAGCACCTTCCTTGCTCATAACTCAGTTTAGTCTGCAATTAAACTAGGGATTTGGCGATTAATGTGTTCAAAGTTTTCTGCTGAGATCATCCTAAGGTATTCAGACCCAAAGAGGACAACATCTTTCAACAATAGGATTCTGGAGCTCTGTTGTGCCTAGAGGATTGCGGCCGTAACTGGAATTGAACTTAAGCCCTTTGTCTGCCAGTGTTGCCGCAACCCAGCTGCAGGACATCGTTGTTCCTGTCACCACCCACTGGTGTCCTGGGCCCCAGCCTACCGTGCATGCTGATGAACCAAAACAGGACATGATTCAACATCGGTAGTCCCAGATTGCACCGTAACAGCCACACTTCACACAGGCTTTGTATCTCATTTGCTAGGTCTTTCTGTTGAGGTTGATCTGAGAGAAACTTGATCGGATTGGATGATGTCTTGCCTTTTTTGAGCTGGCAGAAAAGGAAACTAATTTTTGAAATCATTAGCTGAATAAAAAAAAAAGGTGAACAGCTAATTTTCCTGATCCGGGAAAAAAATGAGGCAAGGAGTATTGCTGAAGAGCGGTAGAGATTGTGGAAAGAAATGCTGGATAGGAGAGTACCCAAGGGTTGAATAGTCAATCCTCCAACTATGCAGTCCGTAAGAAGAGTTCTGTGCTAAGTCCACTGGCAGAAAATCTAGGACTGCCAGTTGTTTTTAGACACCGCATGAGGCTATAGGTGGCAGAGTGTGGCCTACAGTACAGCAAGCTGGAGCCTGTCAGTGTAGCCAGTTGCATGGGACATTGATTGACATGCATTCAGTCAAAATCAGACTCAATGAAAGTGAATGCATACTATCATTCTTCTCAGGCAGCAAAGCGTTAGATTTATTCTTCTTGTATTTTTCTTACAGAGCCTAAGGGCTCAAGATGGCTCATAAACGTCTTCTGGAGACATGCAGGCTAAACCATGCTGGGGTTGACTGAAAGTTGAAAGCATTTGAAGAATGGCAACACATAGACAAGACGATACAGAATCCCTGAGATGCACGTCATTATTTGCCCACCAACTAAGCCTAGGCACACGGGTATCGAGTAACGGGTACTAACCCGACCGGACCCGCCAATAACGTGTCGCGATGAACCGATCGGCCAGGGCGACGCGGGGGAGGCACCCGGATCCTCTCGGTTCGACGGCCTTCGGTGAAGAATGACCGTCGTTTGCCGTTTATCGAAGGGGGTTTGCGACGTCGACCGGGACGAACTCGGTCGCCAGTGGAGGGGCATGGTCTACGGCAATTAGTACCGGTGTCGAACCTGCGTCCGCGTCGAATTCATACTTTTTGTTAAATTGCATACGTGTGTCTAGTCGGAAATGTGAAACACATTTTATATTTTGCGGAAATACCCACGACAAAAACCATAATTGATAAAGTGAAGGGCATGAAATAACATGGTTCTTTGACGGACCTGACACTTTCTGTTATCTCGGTTCCGCTTCGGGTTCGTATAGATGTCCGGGCACTCGGAAAATAGTCCCGGGTCCTTATCGGACGGTCCGCCGCTTCCGAACCCCATGCTCCATCGAACGGCTCATGGATCGTCAGCCTATCCAAGCGGAAAATTGAGATTGGTGGTTCAACCACGCAGAACGCTCGGTGCAAAAGGCGGCAGCGCTGATGGTGTGTCGGAGGGACGTCGCAAGGACCCCCTGAAGTTCCGGGATGGGGGTTTTGGATAAGAAAAAAGTATAGCACTAGTAGGGTACTTCGGACACATCATGGAGCGACACAGTAGGACCCCCGGTTGCCCCTAAAAGGTGGGACTTTTCGTCAGTCTTTTACAGACTCAGAAACTTTCCTCCGCTAACTCGGTGAGTTCCACGTCAGACGCCCGGCTTAGTCCACTTGTCACGTCGCTTTTTTCTGTCATCGACGCTGTTCTAACTTCATGCACCGCATGCGCAGGTTGACATACACATCCAACGATGTCGCAAAGCGTCCAGGCAACGAGGCGTGATGGGTCCGAAGACGGGTCCCCGCCCACGGTCATCCAAGAGATACGTCCGTCTGCCACTGCCACTCGTCGCGGACGTGCGTGGTGCTGGATGCACTTCGCTTGCATCCCACCGTCAACGGTTGGCGGACCTCCACGTGCGAAGTGTCTTCTGTGCGCACGCATCAACGTCGACAAAAAGATATCCGTCCGCGACGGCAACACCTCTGCCATGTGGAACCACATCTTGGCGTTCCATAGGCGGATTGCCCAACACATGGCGTCAACCGGAAGGGCCACTCGCACTCTACGCCAGTCGTTCCCGTCCGATGCGGATGTTCCGAACATCCGCCTCGGCATCGGCCGTCCGACATGGGACCTGGCTTTTTTCCGCGCATGCGTGTGGAAGTTCGTGGTAGAGAATGACATTGCTTTCACTGTCGTGGAGTCTGATTGGCTGCAAGAAGCTTTTGAACACGCAAACCCTGCAGCTCGCCTCGTTTCCCCTCGCACTATTGGGCGCGAGATCGTCGATGCCCATCCGCGGTACAAGGAAGCAGTGCGGACAATGCTGCACGACTGCGAGGGCAAATTGTCGTTCACCATGGACGGATGGACATCCAGCGCCAACGACGCTTATGTGGCCATCACCTGCCATGGTTTTTATCATGGCCGCATCGTCAGCGTCCTGCTGGCATTCGCGCCACTGCCAGGAAGCCACGACGCCTCGGCCCTGTACACAATGTACCGCGACACCTTGGAGGACTGGGGCATTTGGAACCGGGTTTTCTGCCTAACGATGGACAACGCAGCTGTGAACGTGGCGATGGTCCGCCGTCATCTCGCCGTCAACTGCCCCGGTTTTCGCCACGACAACTTCGTGCGGTGCTTCGACCATGTCCTCAATCTGGGCGTCGGGCAAATTCTTTCGTCCGATGCGGTTGAGCAAATTGTCTCTCGCATCCGCACCCTGGCGAACTTCGTGGGCCGCAGGTAAAAATATGTTAGTCCCCCCCTTTCTGCAGCCGCTTTCGTCGACCCTCTTCTTTATTCAAGTATTAACCAGGTCTCTCTCTTCTTGCAGCCCCCAGCGTGAGGCCTCCATCGAAGAATACTTCCGTGACAACGTCGCAGCTCTGTACCAAAAAATCAAGGTTGACTGTCGCACGCGCTGGAACTCCACCGTCGATATGCTTTCGACGGCGTACGATCAACGGCAGCCGCTTGAAGCGTGGCTCGGCGACAACCGTGCGCACGCCCTACGCCTGTCGGACGCGCAGTGGGCCACTATCCACTACCTTGCCAAGGTGCTGGAGCCATTCAAGGACATGACGCTGGACATCTCCAGCGAAACACGCCCCTGCCTGGGTCTCGCCGTGCCCATGTACAACGAGATGCTTGACTCGCTGGAGGTGCATGCTGCGGCATGCAGGAAAGCGGTGACCGAGGCTGACGCAGCAGACATCGTTGACCTGGACACCGTTAACCATGAGCTGCTGTCAGTCCAGCGTGCGCTGGGGCCCAGGCTGACGGCGGCGGCAACTCAGCTCAACCTGTACTACACTCTCACCGGCGACATGCAGTTTATGGGCACGTTCCTCGACCCACGCTTCAACCGCGCATATTTCGAGGAGACGTACGAGGGACAGCCGGGTCAGGTCAGCCCCATGACCGTGGAGGAGACCGTCGTCTCCCTCCTCCTACCGTACGAGCGGGCCTATCTGCAGCGCCTGCAGTCCTCTCGCCCTTCCCCGCCGATTCTGCCCACCGAACGTGCGTACACGAGCCAAGCCGTGTCGTTTCTGGACCAGCTGCTTGGGGTGAACACCCCACCTCCGCCGTCCCCACGTGACGACGGCGATGCCGAAAACGCCAACCACGACGCAGCTCACGACGCCGAACGTTTCGACGACATCACCTCATCACAGCTCCATGCATGTGCAGCAGCACATGGCAGCAGCGGGAGTGGCGACGGCTCCGACCACGAGCACGAGCACGAGCAACTTGGAGCCGGCGCAACAGAACCGCACAGCCCAGATGCAGGAGTGTACGAAGCTGCACCGGCAGCAGATGCAGCTGCAGCTGAAGCCGCTGCCACAACGCCACCACGTGTCTCACTCCTTTCTGGCGGCGCAGCGGCGGATGAACCTACTGCCACCCGGCTCTCTGCGCGCATCATGGCTCGTCGAGCTCGAGCAGCAGCTGCAGAAGCAGCCGCGGAAGCTGCAGCGTTGGCGGAAGCTGCGGACAACATCGCCGAGGGTCACGTCGACAACGACATGGACGACAACGACGAGGACGGTCCGGACGCGGACAACACGGACAACGCAGAACACGGAGAGCACGCAGACAACCGCGTCGAGGAGGGGTGGCACAACTCCGCGCTGGACACCAGCTCCCCCGCAGGCAGTGAGGAACTGCCTACCGGACGCCTCGGCGGACACGGCCGCCGTGGATACAAGCGCGGACGGATGTTTGTAACCTCAAACCCACCTGTGCAGCCGCTGGTCAGTGAGCTAGCGGCATACATCCGCACTCCGCGAGTGCCCGAGGACGCTGACGTCATCGAGTTTTGGCGTGCGCACAAAGACATGTGGCCGATACTTTATTCTGCAGTGGTTGACTTGCTTCCAGTGCAGGCTACATCATGTGCATGCGAGCGTGTGTTTTCTCTTGCTCGCCACACGGACACGGACTTCCGCCGTGCAATGCGTGGAGACACTATGCAGAGGATCCAGGAGCTGAAGAACTGGATAAAGCTCCTGGAGACCATCGACATGGCATAGCATTTTAGGGTTTGGATTAGACGTGCTCAAACCCACGACAATGGGGGGGGGGGGGGACCTCTGTTTTGATGTGCATGCTAGTACATTGATGTCATGACCGGTACCATCGTGTTTGCATCATCCTTTCCAGTATAAATCATTGTTATGGGCCAGTCCACGTCACAGATATTAAAGCGTTGCAACGTCACAAAGTTATGAAAGTATCCACGCTGGCATTAAAATTTTGTTGGATGACGGTGGAACTCGCATATTAACGTCACAGCAACGACGAAGTAGGTAGCAGCAAACGGAAAACAAAATTTGTACCGGAGAACTGTGTCGACGTGTGAAACCCTAGTCGCAGCTCTTTTTTATTCCGCAGATTTTGAAGTCTTGGGTTGTGACGGATAGCAGACGGGTAGGTGGCCAGCGGACGAGGGGCGACGCGAGCGTACCGTGACGCGAGTCCCTCACGAACAATTACCCGCAGGGCCCGGTTGCCCGGACGCCGAACCCTACCACCAACACATTGCATCACATATGCTACACGTGGGACACACAAATCAACGCAACATCACCTCACCCCCCACGCAGCACTGCAGTGCCACACTCTGTCGGATGCAATATGTTTTAAACGGATCCGACCCGCCCATGTATGCAAACTGGTAGCTGTAGCATGCGCCCCTCGCCACCCCCGACACCAGCACAAAGTTGCGCTGTGCATATCCCTCATCCATAGCCTCCAACTTGCACTCAGCGTCAGG
>SZWC01019560.1:530-24373 GCA_023375785.1 Penium margaritaceum | reverse complement strand
GGGAGAGAGAGAGAGAGAGAGAGAGAGAGAGAGAGAGATTCAGTGAGCTCGAGGCGCACCTGGATTGGATATTCACGCTGGTTAAGGTTGGCTCTCTACAAATTGGAATAGGTTAACTGGTGGCGACTGGGGAAGGGAGACTCGGCGTAACGCCTTGGGAGTGAGCTGCGAAGGGTGAAAGGAAGCGTTCAAAATCGGAATATGATTCTCGTTCTCGTAGATGAGACCTATTTTGAAATGAGATGCGGTGTGCGCGGGTCGATAACCGTTGTTTCTTAGCTCTGATGCAACATAGGAGGTTCGAGTGCTGCTGCTCTTTTATCACGGAACAGGTTCACCGCGCCGCACAGCGTAACGATCCGTGCTTTCACTAATACTGCATGAAACGATTATTCTCTGGCTTGTGGTGTGCGCTCCTGTCTCAGCTTCGCACTATGCTCTGTGCTTTTACTGGGAGGCGCACCTGCGCGACTCGACGGCAGCATGTGTGTTCACGCGCAGCGCTCTCCAGTTGGAATTGCAATGGACGATGAGTACGCAAACTGGCGGCGTGGTCCCGCATGCGCTGACTGGCGTCGATGCAACTGGCAGTGACATCGATGATCTTGCACAACTGGCGAAGGTATCTCAAGCTTCCGGAGTGCTTCAAGTGGCACACGTAGGATTTTGTTGAGCATGCTGCATCGCCTCCGGCGCTGCGTGGGCAGCGGCACGTGAGAGAACGTGTGGAGTACACGGGCTGGCGCTTTTGGCCGTGCCCATCTGGCCGCGCCTCGGCGTGCAATCTCTCAACCAGGTCTTTTCGTATACGACCCACGGATCGGTAGTCTTTAATGAGTAATGGCCGTGGAGCTGCATTTCGAAACGCCCGTGTCACCGTCAGCGACGCGTCAGCGTGAATTTACGCTTTCAACGCGTCGTGGCCCTTCGACAATAATGGTGAAACAAAGACATTTTAGCATGATTTTTCAAGTAGAACACAAAAATGGCTAGTGGTTGCACGAGCATCCAAAACTGTCCCCGCAGTCAAGTGGTACACAAAAATGGCCAGTTTCTGTACGAGCACACAAATATTTCCACTGGGTGAAGTAGAACAAAACAATGTGCAGTAAAATAATGTCCACTCGCAAAAATGCACACAAAAATTTCCAATGTGCGGAGGCGATGCCACGTGGCAGCAGACCCTTGCAAAAACTTTAATGGCCTTCCTACTTCGCAATACTTGTTCCTCTCTTTGGACAAAAGGTCTAGTAACTGTAAGTATGGTTAGAAGGTGCATTTCACTCCCTTATCGGAACATGACCTTTAGTATCACATTTCGCTACTCTCCTTTTTTTCTTGCACAAAGTGAGTGTGTGTGGACATTTTTGTGTGCTAATTAGTGGATGGCTACTTTTGTGTGCAAAAAAAATAACAGAACAAAAATTTCCACGTAGACTCAATCCACACAAGGGAAAAGAAATTGTTCGTAAACTCCGTTGCCTAAGGTCTTGTTCCAACAACGCAGTGAGACACATTTTAACCATACTTGCACTTACTCAACCTTTCTTTCAACGAGAGAAACAACACTTGCAAAGTAGAAAGGCCACACAAATTTTGGAAGGGTCTGCTGCCACGTGGCATCACCTGCGTGCATTGCACACTTTTGTGTGCTTTTTCGGGAGAAGAAAATTTTGCAATACACATTTTTGTGTATTACTTCACGCGGTGGAGAAATTTGTGTGCTTCTACAGCGACTGGCCATTTTTGTTTGCTACGTTACAGGGTAGAAATGTTTCTGTGCTACTTAAAAAACCTTGCTAAAATTGCATTTTTCACCAATAATGGCCACTACTCGAAAGGGGGCAGCGGGAGTGCAAGTCATGCCCGCCCTTATGTTGACATCATGGCTGCGGGTCGAAACCTGCGTGCAGCAATCTCGAGTTTTATTGTATTGGGCAGCATTGTGCAGTCTGGCCAACATGCACGGACAACACATTGGACGCCACCCATCCAAGGTTCGAACGACTCCCTGATAGGACAGTTCAAGTAGTTAGATCTTGAGTCGGATCAGTAACTGCGTCAGACTATCCATCTAGGCCGTTCCCTTATCGAGTCGTCCAACACATATACATCTTAACAACTTTTAAGCGATTCAAATCTCCATCGGACCATCCAATCATACCCATAGACTCAGTTTGGGAAAAACACTAATGGGTAGCTGTCCGAGTGAATGATACGAGAAGGCGGGGTGTTCACCTTGTTTTCTATGGAAGTTGTCCAAGTTGAACACTCGAGTGCGAAATGAGTGAATAAAAGATCCTTGTTCACAGGTTTCTAGGCTCAGCCCAATGTTTGGGGGTCCAAAAGCAGGTGACATGAGGGGTGAGGCTAAGTCATCGTGTATTTGCTTGAGTGAGACAAGGTAGTCACACCAGACCTGCCGTATTTAAAGGGTATGCGATGTAGTGGGAAAAGAAAAGTGACAACAGTAACTGTGCAATGGAATTAGCTTTGGTAGACCATTTTTGCAGATAATCTATGGCTCTTTAACACGGATGCCTGTTCTGAAGCGTTTTTCTCTACATGTGCAAAGATTCTAACACATGACCTCCTCCTTTGTGCAAACCATTGAGCCATATCGCACGTTCTAATCGCCTAACCTTCACCATGCAACATCGATCAAAGCATTCTAACAAGCAAAGCTGAGTCAGCTTACGACGACATTTCTCAGTGACGTGGACCACCTCTGTCACCATGCCCAAGCAAGGCACCTCCTTCTACACCATGCAACCACCCTCTATGAGGAACTAATCCAAATACTATACGAGATCCTTGCGCCTCGTGCATCGATTCATTGCTAGGCTATTGCGACGGCCCATGCAGAATGAGTCCTACACGGCTTGGTTGACCGAACTACGTTGTAGACATCCTCTTCGGATCTACAATACAAGTCGCATGACGTTTCTGAATTGGAGCATTATCATACCTTACATGCGCGATAATGCCATGCTCATGGATACACGCATGTGAGTAGGGGAAAATGTTAATATGGCTCCAATATGTATGATTTGGCATGTTAAGCTGTTAACTTATGGAGTGGTTCTAGCATGGAGCATACACCATTACCCGTGTCCTACACCAAGTGATGCACGCCCTGACAATCCTCGCACCCACCATTATCTGCCAGCCTTGCATTGGCAACCCCATGCCGACAGCATGAGCTGGTGGTTCAAACTACCTACCGTACTTTGAAGACTGTCCTAGCATAGTTGAGAGCACCCACTTGCAAGACGTCGTGCATGGTGCATGTTGGGTGGCCTTCATCAATCTCCACCAACAGTTCACATACAACATGCTAGTGGCATGCAACCAGGAGCTCAAGATCACTCGTGTGATCATGGGGTGCAAGGGCTTAGTCAAAGATGTAATAACGTCTANTGCCAGCCTTGCATTGGCAACCCCATGCCGACAGCATGAGCTGGTGGTTCAAACTACCTACCGTACTTTGAAGACTGTCCTAGCATAGTTGAGAGCACCCACTTGCAAGACGTCGTGCATGGTGCATGTTGGGTGGCCTTCATCAATCTCCACCAACAGTTCACATACAACATGCTAGTGGCATGCAACCAGGAGCTCAAGATCACTCGTGTGATCATGGGGTGCAAGGGCTTAGTCAGAGATGTAATAACGTCTATCACCGCCCTATAACATGGGTTTATGATACCACCAAACATAACATTGCAAGCAATTACAACCTTCACAGAATCCTACAACCTAGTGAGTGTGTGCTCTCTAAAGATAAGGCCTTGGTGTGTGGAGTGCACAGTTATAGCAAAAGGATGGACATGGAGATTGTCTGGAAACCAGAATTTGAAAATGACAAGCTGTCATACGTGAACTAAAATGAGTGATATACAAAGCATTCATACTGTCAGGCTAGCTCGTCTTGGCCCAGCCTGTTACTCTCCTAGCTTGCTACAACATGCCACTTGCACTTGTGATCATTGCGCTACGTGCTCCGAAAGCCTAGTGCAAGAAGTGATTGACCATCGATCGTCTAGACCAATGGTTTTTCTTGTGTCTTAGCGATGGGTACAATCGCCAAGTTGCACAAGCCACCGGTTGTACTCTGATTGTCGCAAAGTTGGATTCATCAGTTTTACTTTTGCTGTTAACCGTGTCCATAGTTGGAGGCTAGCCTCCAAGACAGCTCCTCCGTGAGTAGCATAACTGTTATGCTAGTCGCTGAGCGGGTCAAGGCCACCTTTGCATGGCGTGTATGGAATGCCACAAAAACGTACACGCAAAACATGCCCCTGGCGTGTGGAGCACGGGTTTTCTTTCTCGTTCCTCCTCCTCTTTGCTTCCTCCTGGTTGATTGAAGTCAAAGCTGACTTCAAGCTTGATTTTCAAGAATCAAGAAAAGGCTTGAATGTTTCAAAAATCAGACGTGGCCCTGGGTGTGCTAGGAAAACAGGGCACCTCGTTACACTCATCTCCACGTTGGAACTGCGATGTCCTAACATGCAAAGATACACCTAGAAAACAATGTTGGTACCTCCTGCATTGAATTTGGCCTGTTTTTCCCATGAGTTTTTCTCAGCTAGGTTACCCTTCCATTACACCAGAAACTCACACCAACTTCCCCTCTGGCAGTCCACCATAATTGTATCGAGGTGAAACTCTTCACTTCCCTCAACCTAGAAAGTAGGAGGGGAACCTGTCCCACGACTGTAGAAAGAGGCCTTGGGAGGCGATAAGCACAAAGCAGGGAGATGTGCAAGAATGGATGGATTGCCTAGCAAGCTAGCAGTTTCAACTTATTAGACACGACCGACCGCTTCCTCAAAATGCAGAACGGACAAACCGATTGCGGCTTGAGCTTTGGGCTCCAAATTCCCACCAGTTGTAGGTTGGCAAATTTGGCATCACGTAATCACCCACTTAGGATTCCCCTATAGAGTGATGCTTATAAGCACAACCTCCTTGACCGCATCAGCCAACGCAATGCACTCTACTTCCACTATGGAGGTGGTGATGCATTCTTGCTTCTTACTATACCACAAAACTACTGCATTAGCAAGGAATAACACCTAGCCGGATGTGGACTTCCAATCATCACATCACCAGCATAGTCTGGATCCGTGTAGCAGACCAGACGCAAGGAGGCCACCCGCCCCTTGCAATCAAACCTGAAGCGTGCGTACTGTGTTGCCTGCAGGTAGCGGAGGATGCGCTTGATCACCTACTTGTGTAGTCGCCCTAGATCGGCCACATATTTGATCTCTTAGCCCATCACATAGGCTAGGTCTGGTCAAGTTGCCACCATGGAATACATGAGGCTACGCAGCGCCAATTGGTAGGGCACCCATGCCATATCCTCCCGCTCTTCTTTTGTTTTGCGACGCCATCGCCGCACTCAGTTCATAGGCCATGAAGACAATATTGCAAACTGGTTTGCAGTCCTCCATGTCATACTGCTTTAGCACTTCGGCCTCGTATTTGGCCTACCCCAACTCAAGCGTGCGTACCCTCCGGTTATGCAAACTGCTTACCCGGAGGTAGAACTCAAGATCCTCCATGTCAACATCTTGTACCTGCTGCTCAGAGGCTCTTTGAACTGCTATAGTCTCGGTAGTTCCGATGAGTAGAAGATGAAGGCATCCATGTAGAGTGGAATGATCTAATGGAGCTTCTTGATGCTCCACACGCAGATGCTATGATCCGCCTCATAGCGCTTGAAGCCGAGTTGTTCCATGAAGCTGTCCATGTATTGGTACCAGCATCGAGGTGATTGTTTTAGCCCATACAAGGACATTCGCACTTTACCTTCCGGTGCCTCCACCCCTTCCGGCACCTCCATGTAGATTTCTTTGTCAATGATGTCATTCACAAAGGCCGTATTTATGTCCATCTTGTGGAGCTCCATATCCTTTGCGACTGCCACCGCAAGGATCACCCGGATGGTTGTGAACTTAGCAACGGGGGCAAATGTCTCATCATAGTGCTCGTCCTTATGCTGTGCGTACCCCTTTGCCAGGAGCCGCGCCTTGTACTTGACCACCATCCCATGTTTTGTCAAATTGGTCTTGAAGACCCACTTGGAGCCAAGGACGCTGGCATCTTTCGGCCAGCCAACCAGCTCCCACATGGAATTTTCTACAATGGACGCCAACTCTGACTTGATGGTGGCGTCCCACTGCTTGCCCTCCAGCCACACAAGCACCTCTTGCACAGTCATTGGCTCTGTTGATGCAGCCAACATGCACCGCATCATGCCGATCCACCCACCAGTGCGTGCATCAAAATTCTTCTCTGCTCGCTGTTGCCTCTGGCTATGACATGGCAGTTTTAGTGGCCCCCTTGTTTCTCTGTTACCATCCTTCTTACTCCGCTCGCTCTGGTGAAACATCGATCGGACATCCTCATGAGGATCTCTCCCACTCCGTCGTAACATCGATTGGACGAGCGGCACTTCCAAAGGATTTTTCTCAAACGCCTGACGCAAATTCCATCTGAAGTGCGTGCTTCGGCATCTGTAGTGCATCCTCCAATAAATATTTCCACCAGATATCCAACCCAGCTACATCGTCATCGGAGTCCTCCACTTTGGCTATTGCACCTATTGCACCAATGGCCTCCGATGCTGTATCTTTGACCTCCATGTCCGGCAGCTCCTTCTCGTAGTCAAGGAGCTAGAATCATTCTCCTTGTTTTCGAGTGTTCTTAATGCTCATGTTATTTTTACTACTGTTGAAGGTGTACTACTCGTCAAAGTTGACGTTACCGTTGTGTATGATCTCTTGCGTACACGGTTCCCAAAGCCAGTACTCCTTTTGCACCCTCTCATAACCAAGAAACAAACACGGCTTTGAACGTGGTTTCAGCGTACTATCGCATCACTACGTCACGTACACCATCGCGTGCACCTTGTACACAAACACCTTAAGGTGCGCCATGTTTGGCTTACACCTGCCCCAAACCTCCTGCGGCGTCTTCCAGCTTTCCTTGCCCTTCAGCGCCCCTTTTGGGATGAGGTTGATGGTGTAGCTCGCAGTACGCACGGCCTCCGTCCAGAGGCCTCGCGACAATCTTGCATCCACAAACATGGTTTGTATTATGTTTAGTAGCATCTGCTTTGCCCGCTCTGCCATTCCATTGGAGTGTGGAAAATATAGCATAGTGGGTTCCCACTTGATACCCTGCTGCTTCATCCACCCACTTCAACCCAGGTACTCTCCGCCATCGCTGCTGCGCAGCGCTTTGACCTTCTGGCCAGTCTCCCTCTCCACCATTGCGATGTACTTCTTCAGCCGGTCCAGGACCTCGCCTTTCCACTTCATGGAGTATACGAAGAGCTTCCTAATGTAATCATCGATGAAGGTTATGAAGTATCTCAAGCCGCTGTTTGAAAGTGTTTTGAATGGTCCGCTCATGTTGTTGTGCACGACATCTAGCAGGTCCTTTATGCGAGTCGCATTCTTGTTGAATGACTTGTGCCGCGCCTTGTTCAATTGCAAGGCTCGCACCTTTTGCGTGTTGCTGCATCTGTTGCCGTGTCTACTACACCGTTGATTTTGAGGGCGTGCACGATTTGCCATTTAATTAACAGTTGCAACCGCGAATGCCTCGACTATTGGTGCCAGAGCTCTAGATCAACGCTTCCTCCCTTCGCCATGTTGACAACACTATTACAAGTATGCTGAGTCCGATGCTGTGGAGATCACCTTGACCTCCACGATGTAGAGACCTCCCTTGTGCTTCTCCTCCAGCACGAGCTCGCTTGCGCCGTCGTTGCATACCACTGTGCCTTTTCCAAAGAAGAGCACCTCATAAACCTTATTCTTCAAGTGGTTGACACTGAGGATGTCAGACAGTCCACGGACATGCTGCACATAATGGATTGTGCTCATTTCCTTCTTTCCGTCCACCATGACTTCCACCTCCATGTCTTCTTGATGCCGCCAGCTCCACTTTGTTGTTTGTGACCACCATTGACTTGGAGAACTTCTTGTAGGTCACGAACCCCTCATTCTTGACCTAGGTGTGCTCCTTGCCCCCAAAATCCAGGCATCGCATGTAGGCTTTCTTTAGGAAGTGGTTCTGGTTACTATTGAGGATCAACCTGCCTTTGGTGTTTTTTCCACCGGCCTTGGCGTCCCCCGGGCATTCACGGGCCCAAAGGCCCTGCTTGCCGCAATTGCGACACACTTCTTTCTTGGCGCCATTCTTGCCTCCGCCCTTTTAGCGGCTTCCTTTGCCCCCACTTTTGTTACCACGCGTTTTGGTGACAAGGGCTGGTGAGGAAGACAAGGAGTTCTCGTAGCTCTGGCATTGGGCCTCGTTGCAAATGTACTATAGAACAACGCCATAAGTGAGTTTGTCCTTCGGCCATCCTCCTTGGACGGTGATGAAGGGACCCCAACTGTCAAGTACGGCCATGAGGAATTCCATCCCCTACAGTTGTGTGTTGATCTTCCAACCCACGTTGCATTGTCAGGCAAGGGACTCAATCTGCCGCATGACAGAGATGACATCATCTCCCTCGTGGATTCTCACCGGAAGGATCTGCTTCATTGCAAAGATTTTGCTCACGAGTGACTTGGATTGGTGGATGGCACAGAGTTTTTGCCAAGCTTCCGCTGCGATTTTGCAGCCTTGGAAATATTTCCATAGCGACTCGGATATCCCGGACACCATAAGCATGAGTGCCTGTATGTTCTTCTTTTCAAAGGTCTGCTTCTCTGCGTCAGTAGCAGTCGCCTCTTTGACCAACCCCTTTCCTAACATAACATCCAGTAGCCCCTTATGCGCGAGGTGCAGCTGAAACTGCCACCTCCATAGACCAAAGCCTGGACCATCCGCATACTTCTGAATGGGCTACGTCTTCTTTTGCGCTATTTGTGCAGCTTCTACTCCGATAGGTTCTCAGAACTTGACGGTGACGTCCAACATGACAGACCGGTACGATGCAAAAGACGTGAACATTGGAGAGGATCAGACCTGTGCGCCCATAACCCTTTGTCGGAAATTTGAGCAGTGCGGTCCTGAAGTTGCCATGATCTTCTCTAGTGGTTCACATCTTTTGTTTTGGGCAAATCTGAGACCTGTCCCTACTTTTGGGTCGGGTTTGGTGATGGGGTGTAATGAGGTTTGAAACATGTCCGTGGACCTGTAGTCAGAATTTTGAATGCGAGTTACAAAACGTACTACTAAGTTTCAGACGCCGAGCCAGGTCCCTCAGTAACAACCTGAACTACTGGATCGAGTGGATACTATCCACCAGATGCCTCAGCAGTCTTCCAGAAAAAAAGTCCCTTGATGGACATTTTGTTAGTCGATCCGGTTGATTATTCATAGGAAGTCGAATCGCGGCCAGCTCCCAAAACCGCCGTGCACATGCCTAATTTGGAAGCTCGTATCTCCCTTGTTATTTGTTAGATTCCGATGAAATAAATTCCAATGGATTGAACGACTTGTCAAATTGTCGGGGCAATACTCCATTTGAGGACCCGTGCAATCTTCAAGCCAACAGATCAAAGTGCAAGGAGTTTCCTCTCTCTGCTGGCTCGTTGGCAGCTTCCGATGCCGCACTTTGACATGTGGAGGGGAAATGTTTTTAGCATGTGTGTCCACAACCTTTCAGGTAGAAGCAATGGTTGTAGCCCCCCTAATGGGGTGGTCCTCTATGCGTTAGCGCACATCGCAACTGCTCACAAACCTCTTACATTCAGTTGCCATTGAAAAACACCAATATTGACATGCCAGTGTTTTTAGAGTCTTATCAAAACCAAAATTACAGGAGTAGTGGGTATCATGTGCCTCCTCTAGTAGCAAGTGCTTCAATGGTGCATAACTGTTACCATGAAAATCTTCTCCTCATGTCTCCATTGCCAATATAATGCATCCCATATCATGTCTTATAGCACACCACCCATGAACTCACCGTCCACGCCAAAGCCATGCTTGAATATTCTATGCATGACTAGAGATCCCATCAGCACTGAGATGACATTGAGGCTCAAGTTAGGCCCCTGCGATAGATGGTCAAATGGATTCACCTTCCCAGGCTTGTACTAGATCTCGTAGTCAAAACTTCCTCCACAGAATTTCATCCACTGAGTCTGCTAGTGACTGAGGTTCCACTATGTCTTCAAGTACTTCAAGGCATAGTGATCCATGAAGACCATGCATCGTCACGAATCCAAGTAAGACTGCCAATGCTTGAAGGCATGGATCACAGCCAACATCTCCTTGTTGTAGATTGTATAGTTCAGCGCCGCACCTCGTAGCTTGCGAGATATGTACGCAGTTGACTGCAACCCCTATCTATGATCCTAAAGCAACACTACGTTAACAGCGTATTTGCTTGAATCAAACACCAAAATTCACTCCTTGGATGATCCCGGATGCACCGCTGCCTGAGTATTACACATTGCAGACCTGAGCTCCTCAAGGCTCTTCTGCTCCTTGCCCCATTCTTTTGGTTATTCTTCCTTAGTACTGTGTCAATGGTATAACCTTCTTTGTATACCCCTTGAGAGAATTTTGGTAGTAATTGAAGAACCCCGTGAATGCTTGGATGTCACACACTCACTTTGGTGTCGGGCACTACTCCATTGCATTTACCTTCGCCACATCCATACAGAGACCCTTGTCGATCACAATATTCCCAAGGAAATCTACCTCTGTTTTCTTGAACTCGCAGTTATAGAGCTTGGCAAACAACGTCTCTATTTGAAGAATTTCTAACACCTCTTGAAGATGTTGTTTATGCTCATGTAGAGTTTGGGAGTTCATGAGGATGTTTTCTAGGAACACCAACGGTTTGATGAATCCCTACCCTGTCATTTCAACTGCTTCTTTTGCTTGCCAAGATCATTGTCAGTCATACAATAAGCAACACACACCATTGAAGTTACCCCCTGAGCAAGCTCAATTTTGTGGTCGATGTCTCGCTTTGGTGGTAGGCCCTTTGGCCGCTAAATAGGAAATACATCACCGTAGCTGTCAAACACTTTCTTGATGCCTTCCAATACCTCAACTTCTTGTGCTTTCTAATGCTCTCCCTCTCGTTGATTTGCCAATGCTTCCAACACTTCCACCTCTTCAATTGCTTGTTCCTGCCCCTGCCACACGAGGTACACTTGGTCCCCCTTGCATTGACAACGCTTTAGTTGCACGCAACTCAACTATGGCACCTTGCATACCTTGGAGCCCTTCTCCTCTACCCAAACCAGCAAAAATATCTGCTCTCGATTGATGCACTGGATAGTAACGGTCTAGAAAAAGAGTCCCAACATGGGACGCTGCCGACCACTCTTGGTATTGTAACCAAGATATTTTATCACCCTTAAACAAAGGATCTATACTTTAGGTTTAGTTTAAGACATCATGAAATTTGCATGAAGGTATTTAGTGTCTACCCTTTGTTGAACACTCAATAGGAGTCTTAAAGGCAAGAACTGTGAGTGGATGCATGCAGGGGACATGCCTTTTGCTTGTAGACCTTTTGCTAATGCTTCTGCGTATAGTAGCTGGACAGGAGCCAACCTTAACTTACAGTCCTAGTTGGTACGACACGAGACTGCCAAGTTTCATTCTCAAGAAAGGCTCTAGTAAGCTTCATAGAAGCTTCCTAGTTACCTTCCTAGAAGCTTCCTATTCCATTTCGGGCCACACAAAAAAATGCGGCCATTGCAAAGTTTGAACCCGAGACCCATGAGCTGTGGTGCTTGTTCTCACTAGGCCACAAAGGTGTGTTTCCTATGGTGACCTCCGGGGGACATACCCATTACGAGTAGTGCATCCCTGGCCAATCTCAAAATTGACCATGGGGACTTAGTCCATAGAGCAATGCATTCCTTGTCTGTCTGTGCAACCAGCCAACCAGTCAGCCAACAAGTGGACAAGGTGTACAACATTCAACAAATCTCTCAATTATACCTGTATACATTTGTCATTCACTGGGCTCCATTCATGCATTGAGGCTCAACCTTCCTCTACCCCACGCCTCATGCCAAAGCCATGAATGCCTACACAGTGAAAGTCGCTCTCCAACGGCTTGGTCATGCAATCAACAAGCATGCTCTTGGTTCCAAAGTGCTGCAATTCCACTAGATTTTTCATGACAATTTCTCGTCAGAAGTGGTACTGTATGTCAATCCGTTTTGTTTGCCAGGAGATGACCTCATCTTCAACCATCAAATTTGCACTTATGTTGTCCACGTGTACGACCATGGCGTCCTTCTGTGGCACTATCGTTTTTCCATGTAAGCTGCGCAGCCAATGAGTTTTCTGTACAACTCAAACAGAGCAACGTACTCTGCCTCAGCCGTGGACATGGAAACATAATCCTACTTCCTACTTGCCCATGAGACGGCAGCGACATTTAAGATGCACACTTATCCTGAGGTGGATTTGCGGTCGTCAAAATTTCCTCCCAAGTCGGCGTCGGTGTAGCTTTTTAGGTGGAGGGGGTCCGTACCTTCTTGGCTTCCAAGGAAGAGGCCCATATGGCGCGTCTTTTGCAGGTAGTGCAAGATGTGCTTGATTGCCTACAAATACTGAGGCTTTGGGTATGCCACAAACCAACTCACTTGTCCCACTTCAGTTCTCACAGATGCATTTGGTTTGGTTGAGTTTGATTGTGCGTGCTACTTGGTTGCGGTGGATGGTGATCCCAAGGTAGTACTCGAGAGGACCAATGTCCTTCATCTCGAACCTTTTGCTAAGGTCAGACTTCAATTCATCCAGCAGCTCGATTGAAGACTAACAGATAATCAGGTCATGCACGTATAGTGCATCAACCCTCTCCCATCATTGTGCACGTACATTCTTGGGTCATCCTGGCAATGTGTAAAGGAGAGACCGGTGATGAAACTATCTTTCTCTTTGTACCACATCCTTGGGGCCTGTTTCAACCCGTAGTGAACTTTCACCATCTTGTGGACCTTGTCCTTGGGAGCTCTTAACTCCTTTGGGCACCTCCATCAGCACTTCCTTGTTGAGCTTCCTGAAAAGAAAAACTGTCGTGACATCCATCTGGTATATCTCCAGGTTCTTTGTTGCTTCAATAGGGAGGAGAGAGCAGATGGAGGCAAAGGTCATGACGGGCGCGAACGTATTGTCGTACTCAGAGCCCAGGCATTAAGAAAATCCCTTAGCCACTACCCTTGTCTTCAACTTGTGTTCAACTTGTCGATGTTGTCATCTTGCTTCTACTTCATTTAGAGGACCTACTTGGATCCCACCACGTAGGCCTTGTCCGGTCTATCCACCAGCACCCACATGCCATTCTAATCAATGGAGGCGAGCTTGCTGTCCACTGCCTCCTTCCACTTGGCCGCATTTGGGCCATTCATCACCTCTGCCACTGTTGATGGCTCTACCTGAGCCATGCACAATTGGGTGAGGCCAGTGGAATTGTTCTCTACCACAAAGATGCTTTCTTTGGTCGCAAACTGTTGAATGGTATGCACCTTGTCTACTGGTTAGCTGGTTGGTTGCACCAAAAGACAAGGCATGCACTCCTCCATGGAGTACGTCCCCTTGGTCTGTTGTGAGATAGGCGAGGAATGCACTGCCCATAATGTCCCCTGGAGATCAACATAGGAAACACAACATTGTGGCCTTGTTGGGTCAGGCGCCGGAGCTCATGGGTTGCGGGCTCAAAACTCGCGATGGCCGGATTTTTCTTTGTGGCTCAATATGGGATAGGAAGCTTCTAGGAAGATTTCTAGAGCCTGGCTTGAGGATAACACTTGGCGGTCGGAGGACGCGCCATGTAGGATTGTAGGCTGAGGTTGGTGCCTGTGGAGCCACTATGAGCAGCAAGCATTCGCAATTCTCTACAAGTATAAAAGCCCTGCATGCATCCATTCACAGTTTTTGCCTTTGAGACTCCTCATAGAGTGTCCAACCAAGGGTAGACACTAAAGACCTTCATGTCCACTTCGTGAGGTTGCAATCCAAACAAACCTAAACTGTGGATCCCCTGTTCGAGGGTGATATGCTATCTTGGTTGAAATACCAAGAGCGGTTGGCGGCCTCCCATGTCAGGACCCGTTTTCTAGACCGTTGCTATCCCAGCGCATTGACACAAACTACGCCGCGATGCTGGTGCGGCTTCTTGCTTTTCTCTTGGTGGTACTTCAGGTGGTGCTGTGTTGTCGTTGTCTGAAGAGTTGTTGGACTCCAAGTCTGATTCCGAAGCCCTGGACGCATTGGTATCTGTGTCCATGTCAGACGTTGCCTCATCATGCGTAGGTGCTCATCCATTTCCACAACTTGCTGGCAAAGCAAGCGACTTGTTGGGTGCTTGGTCTCCGGACTCAAGCAACACTATCCACTCTCTTGCCTTGGGAGTGAGGATCGGGTCCACCAGCTCTACCTTTCCAAGGGAGTGTTTATCAAGCTCAATGCCGTGGCTTCTCACAATCTTGCCTGTTGTATGGTCCCAAAGCGGATAGGATTTGTGTGATGTCATGCCCAATGATGATGCAATTCTTGGAACGTCCGTCAAGCTTGCCTCCACCTTCTCCCGACTGGATCATCACCCATGCAGTTGACACAAACACCTTCAGGTGAGAGGCGTTGAGTTTCTTTCCCCACCATGCTTCCTATGGTGTCTTCAACTTCTTGTCCTCCTCCTTTTTATGCCTCCGCAAGGCGATTGTTGGTGTGACGTCCAAGAGGCAGCAGACCAGTGTTGTTGTTTCAGCTCAGAAGCAAGGTGGGAGCTTGGCGTCAAAGATCATGCATCATGCCGAGCAGGGTCTGGTTCATCCTCTCGGTTATGTGATTGCTTTTGTGGTTGTAAGGTGTGGTTTGCTTGTTGTGGATGCCATGATTCTTGAGCCAAGGCTTGCATGCCTTGTACTCACCTCCGTTGTCATTTTGGAGTGTATTCACCTTCTTGGACGTTTGTCACTTTACCATGGCGACAAACTCAAGGAGCCTTTTCTTGACCTCTCCCTTGGTTACAAGGAATTAGATCCACACCTTGCGGGTATGGTCATCGATGAAGGTCACAAAGTACTTGCGTCCTCCGTTAGACGTTGTGTAGAAGGGTCTCCACACGTTGCTTTGGATCAGGTCCGAAAAAATCTCCCATCGTTGATCTCCTCTCCCAAATGGCTTCTTCTCTGCCTTTGTTTGGAGGTATTGTTCACACAATGTTCATCATTCTCTGTGCTCCCTTCCATTCCGTGGACCACCTCTTCCTCGTGCATCTTCTATAGTGTGTTTTTAGCAACGTGGCCAAATTTCCGGTGCCACTGCTCAACATCTGTGTCCTTGGTTCATATGGTGGCCGCATCGGTCCCTGGTGGTGCATCCTTTGGAATTGGTGCCACTGTCTTGGTGCACACGCTAGTCCCTCATCCAATGCCTTGGTCACCTTGGCTTGAAGCACATAGAGGTTGTCAACTCTTACAGCTGTGGTCCTTGCTTTCAAGGACCACAGCTTCCATGTTGGTGAACACCACGGTCATGTTGCTGTCAGTGATTTGTGAGATAGACAATAGGTTTGCTGCAAAGGAGGACATGTGCACCACGTTTTGTAGATTGACCTCATTCTTGGCACCATTCATGTTGAATGCGATCACTTTGTCTCTTTTGCGCATGGCTTGGAGAACGCCGCTGTTTGCACACTTGATGCACATGTTAGATTTGGCCATGGAGACAAATCCATCCTTGTATTTTGAGGAGTGCTAGTTGCTACAGTTGTCAAGGGCAAATGCCCCGGGCCTACGAAGTGCTGCTCCCTTCATGGGAGACCGTTCAGCCATCATGTTGGTGACCTCCTTTCTCTCCTTCCCTCCCTTGTTCCTGCCTGCTCTCTTGGGACTACGACAGTCCTCAGCGTAGTGCCAAGCCTCACCACAGTTTTGAAAGTTGCCGGACTTCTTGGAACTCTTTGTATGGCCATTGCTTTTCCCTCCACCGCCACCACTTCTTCGGTTTCCTTGACTGGAGCTTGTACCTTCTCCACCAAAGTGAGGGGTATAGACGAAAATGTTTGCCTCATTGCCACTGCCTTGCATGGACTCCTTACGGACGTGTTCGGTGACAGCCTCATATGTCAGACATGCTACCGTTGTACCGTCAAATATGGTGATCAAGGATCCCAAGCTTTTTGGCAGTGACATGAGAAGGATCATAGCACGCTTGTAGGAGATGATTTTTCATTCAATTTATTAGGGCGTTTGATTCATGCACCTGTGAGATTTTTATGTGGTCCTCGCGGCTGACGTGCATCCTGTGTTGTGGGAGTGTTGAGTCTTGTTGATTGATGTCACGAGTATGATGAGAGCCATGTTGTTCTTTGTTATCCATGCTACAGGGTCAGCCACATGCGTAGCCACTCTTGCATCTGCGGGTGCTGTGTTGTCCTTTTTAGGATGTTGAGGCAGCCAAAGCACGTTCATGACAATCTCAAATTGCCATTTCCACAAAGGAGCACTTGTTTGCGTGAATTTGGACATACATCCCTTGAGGTGGGCTTGAGCTGGATCCGCCATTTTTGGCGGTTGCTTGTGTCCTCTGCATTATTGCTACTCTGCTTTTTTAAGACCGATGAGACTGATGAGGCTGATGACTGTGAATGTTGTCAAAGGTGCAATTGGTCCTGTTACATACCCCCCCCCCCTCACCAATGATTACTTCAGGCATTGGTTTTTTCATCAGAAGCAGACTCTGGGTCGTGCCACCTTCTAAAGGGATAGAGCTTTATCCCGTTGGGGCAGGAGGGTCTCGTCCAACATGGAAAGAGCTATTCCTTGTCTCCTACTTTGCCTCGTGGGTGCACCTTTCCTGAAGAAGCCGACTGGTTCAATGGAGGAGATAGAGTCGTCTAATCTTTGTGTCCCTGCTGTACACGAGCGCCCCTCAAGACCATGTGGGAGTGATATAGAATCAAGCCTTGGAACCACATGTGTCGGCCCATAACCCTTTGTCAAGGAGCCAGACAGTAATGGTCTACAAAACTGGTCCTGACATGGGAGGCCGCCAACCGCTCTTGGAATCGCAACCAACATAACATATCATCCTCAAACAACGGATCCATACTTTAGGTTCATTCATTTTGCAGCATAGAAAAGTCTGAATGAAGGTATTTATTGTCTACCCTTGGTTGGACACTGAGTGAGGAGCCTGAAAGGCAAGAATTGTGAATGGATGCATACATGGTATAGTCTTTTAGACTTGCAGACCTTTGTTAATTCTTTTTCTTGTAGTGGCTTGACAGGAGCCAACCTCAACCTATAGCCCTACTTGGCGTGTCTTGATACCACCAAGTTTTATCCTCAAGGAAAGCTCTAGTAAGATTTGTAGAAGCTTCCAAGTTAGCTTCCCAGAAGCATCCTGTCCCATTTTAGACCACAAATAAAACCGCAGACGTCGCAAAGTTTGAACCCACAATCCATGAGCGTTGGTGCCTGTTCCAACAAGGTAACAAAGGTGTGTTTCCTATGATGCACTCTAGGGGACATACCCATTACTGTAAGTGCATTCCCGGCCTAACTCAGAGCAGACCAAGGGGACGTACTCCATAGAGCAGTGCATGCCTTGTCTGTTTAAGCAGCCAGTCAGCAAGCCAAAGGACAAGGTGCATACCATTCATCATTCTCCGCTTCTCTTCACCATCACCTGGCTGGGTAGTTCATGCAGAGAAGGATTCCACCGATACAGACAATCATGCTCCAAAATGGAGTCATAGGTATCCACCGGGCATGTGTGAAAATTCACAGCGCACGGCAGCTTTCCCAGATGGACCCTCAAAGGTTTTAGAGGCAACCCGCACTCCAGCTCCCCTTGCACCACTTTGGCCTTCGTTGGCTCCCTAGGTAGCCAGACAAGCTTCAGCCTTTTAGGTGAAGAACAGTGTCATATGTCGCAATCCAAGAATGCCTTTATCTATTGACTAGTTGTGGCAACCCTCGTCGTCCGCATAATCAGTCGATGAAATTTTTTCTTTCACGAGGATACCTCCAGCGCTTCCGTCCCTTTGCCCCACAGAAATGCACTGAGTAGCTCCCTAGTTGTTAAAGGAATTTCAGGGTTGGTATTGAGTGATGCGGACAAAGCTTTCCTAGAAGTTGGCCGCCCCCCACTCTCTACAGTCCCTATTTCATTGTTGATATGTCTTGTAGTCCTGCTTGTGGTGCCAAGGTCCCGCAGATCCAACAGTTCTCACCATGCGGCTTGCTTTGCTGTTGGCCCCTTTTGAGTGTGTTGATCTCCATGGGATCAAAATTTTGGTGTGATGCTCAATACTGGAAATTCTCCTGCTTCTCACGGAAACCCCTTCAATGATAGTGTAGCGCATGAATGTTCTCAGCACTGGCCACTATTGCTTTGAACTATGTGATTCTACTCAGTGCCAGTGTGCGCTGAAAATATGCGTGCAATCCGTCATGGCAGTTGTCTGCCATCTCGCGTTCTCTCATGTCATCAATCTCCAAGCACAATGGCAAGAAATGTGTACTCCTGCACCAAGTTGATCTGCTTCAGCTGCTTCAGCTTGTTAGGTGTGACCATGGAAGCATTCACAAGATCGAACTGATTCCTCATGGCTTGCTCAAACTGCTCCAATGTCGTCGCCACACACGCTTCAGCTTGCCTCGCGCCTAGCTGCCACAACACAGTATGTTGAGTAGCTGTGTTCCTACCTCCACTCAAAGCGGCCAGCACATTCTGCTCTACCAATCCAATGCTGCTCCACATAATAGTGTCACCTAAACATGCACAACATTGTCCTCAAGAGGGTGACCCAGAGTCCCAAAGGAGCTGTTCATGGAAAACAGCCAGGTCCATACGCTCGCACCAATGACCGAGGGATTGAGCAGTTCGCGAGCATTTGGCTTTGGTCTTGGCAAAGTCCTTAACCGGTCTGCCCGAATCTGTTCCGCGTCAGTCCCATCTGGCAGGCCAGCCATCTACCGATTGAGCTGCTCATTCTCTAGCTTGAAGGAACCCAGCTGATCTACAATCCCTGTAGTGCCTGGATGACTCTTGGCCATTGGAGGTCCTTAGAAGAATTTGACAATATTTTAGCATCAATAAAAAAAATTAGGCAGTAATATTGCGGTCATGGACAAAAATTGAACGTCTTCGAAGTGCGTTGGAGTCACCCTTCGTCTCCCCAGCGTGCAAGGTAGGCCGTGTGGATGCTCTGGACATATAGAAAAAAAATCCCAAAGGTTGTCTTGTGCGTTGGCTTTGACGTTTGGTCCAGCAATCTCCCTCTTGTTCAGCCTAAACGTTGTCCACCACAGTCCATGCCTTCGGCTCATTGAATTTGACAGGGATGTGGCAGAGCTTGTGCCCAACGCATGGTTCTTGCTTTGATACCAGATGTAAGAGTGTGTGCTCTCTGAAGATAAGGCCTTGGTGTGTGGAGAGCACAGTCCTAGCAGAAAGATAGACTTGGAGATACTCTGGAAGCCAGAGTTGGAGAATGACAAGTTGTCACAGGTTAATTACAATGATGAATGTACAGTGTATTTACACTTTCTAGCCAACAGGTCCTGGCCCAGCCTTCTACTCTCCTATCTGTCTACAATAGGCTACTTGCACCTGTACCCGGTGCCCTACTTGCTCCTAATGCTTAGTGCAAGGAGTGTCCGACCTTCAATCGTCTGGATCGACAATCTTTCTTTTCTCTCGATGATGGGTTCGGTCGCCCTGTTGTACATGCCACCAATGGTACTACGACCATCACAGGGTCGCAGTCACGAGTTTTATTCTTTCCGTTCATTGCGTCCGATGTCGGGAACTCGCCTCTAAGACAGCCCCTCTGTGGGTACAGCAACTGTTACGCTTCTCACTGAAAGGATGAAAGCCACCTTTGTGTCGCATGTACAAAATGTCACGAGAAGGTGAAAGCAAAACACGACCCTGACGTGAAGAGCACACGCTCGCTCACTCGCTGAATCACTCATCCTCCTCCTCACGTCCTCACGGTTGAGCAAAGTCAAGCTCAACCACATGCTCAAATTTTGATAGTAGGAAAAAGGCCTGAATGTCGCCAAAACTCAGACGAAGCCCTGAGTGTACCAGAAAAATAGGGCATCTCATTATAGGCCTGCCCACGCCATATACAGGTCACCGCCACCAACTACAGGATTTGAGCATTGGTGCACATTGACCCATTAATTGTAAAGAGATGTTTATTCTACGGCATGCGTTAACGAGGAGCATGATTGAGAGAAACTTTGAATTTTTGAAAGCTAGGTTTTGGGTACTCAATGGTGTACCATCATTCAATGCCAAGTTCCAAGCACATTTCGTCATTTCATTTTTAGATATGCATAACTTGATCCATAAACGACATTTAGTCGGCCTACCCATCAATGATGGGTATGGTGATGCAGTCATGCGAGATGGTAGATTACAGATTTTGAGAGCCATGTAGGATAGGTACCAGAACATGCTACAAAATGAAAAAGAAGATTTTTTTTCATGCAAAGAATGCAATGGTACAAGGATGCTAACACTTTAAACATTTTTTATGCACATGTTTCACATCCACATCATCTTCCAAATCCTTGAGCTCCAGTTCCAGATGTTCCCTATCGTGGAAAAATCCTGAAGGAATTGTCGTTGTGCATGCCACAACCAATACAACCATTGCGCAAATTTTCCAAGGGCACAATACAGGACTTCTTGTGGTGCTTGCTGGTGTTGTTTTCTTGCTTCTAGCGACTAAATCCACATACAGTTGGCAAGGTCATGGTCGAGGATGCTCTTGGCCAACTTCTTGCACAGATTGCTTGATGTGAAAACATAGAGCTCACACATGCGCTCATCAGACTTGAGGCAGTCAACAAAGGTGAGTTTGTTGTTGAAATGAATTTCATGATCTCCAGTAACTTCTTCATCTAGTAGATCCCATAATGACTTTGGTCCATTGTCCTGAATGATGCATTAAATTACATCCTCTATTTTAACTATTGTTTCCACACATCATAACTGCCTAACAAGCACTCCCCGCAGACACACGCAACAGTCATTGCTATCTGCGCTGTCACTTGCATCACCTCCATCCACTTCCATTTCTACTACATGCATAGGGGGGAAATCGTAGTTCAAAATTCAGTCCAGAAGATTGAAGCTTTGAATTTTTTAAGTGAGGCCATACATTTCTTCATCTCCTAGTATGAATACTAAGAGAATGTTTACCTGAAGAACCACATGAGAGTTACGATGCAGGATAGCAGATTGTAGTTGCACCAGAAAAACGTACAAATGGCAGCAAAACCTATCCCACGCAGGCATGTTCATCAAATATCCATGTTTTAATGGAGGGAAAGGACTTTCCAGCCATGTCAGACCTATTGGTGCCTAACTGACCTGTGTTGGAAAAAACCATGGATGGGAGAATGGAGCCGTGCTGCTTTTGCATGAGAAAAGCCCTACTGCATAATTCAATTCTCCATGTTTGGTACAACGCCGATCATCTCAGCAGTGATGCAGTCCATTTCTAGGAAGCATTCACTTCACTATGACTCATGTTCTGAAAACACCTGACTGGCATGGTGCGTCGGCTTCAGGTAGATACTAACCGCTGGAACAGATTTTCATTGCAGAACTTGCTTTCATACAATGTGTGATGAAAATCCTCCACATTGCAAAATCAAGATGAGAACACCGCGTTAACGGCTCTAATGATCTGAAAGTCCGCGTTTTGCCAAATTTTGAACTCCTTGGCACATCTCTTCCTTCAATTCCAAATCATTCCACCTGCCTTAAACACTCCTATGTTTTCCCTGCTTCCACATGAGTAACCTCTTTCTTTCTTTCTCCACTTCATGGAGAGTAATCACCGAGTATTGCAGTCAAATGAGATAGCTGTGGGATGGATTCTACCATGAGTGAAGTGGGGCATGAGCTTTGACGGAGTTTGATGGTGAAAGAAGGCAAACCACGAAGTCGTACTTCAATGAACCCTATACATAGACAAACATCTCGCTATTGTCGCAGGCTTTGACGGCGTGCTGGGGCCAACATCGCCAAACCTTGCACAAGCAAGTACACAGACCCTCATAAACAATGAGGATTCATAACAAGGAAGCATTTCAGCAGCTACATGATGGTCAAAGGCATGTGGGTGCTAAAAATTGTTTTTTCCACGATGAAACCGGACTTTCGTGTTTGATTCAATTTAAATGTCCCATTTGTGAAACAAAAATAGACATGATTGGCTGACAGAACAGGATTTTCTCCTTCTTATCTGATGAAGGAGATAATTTTTTACTTTATACAATATGGGAATTCTTTGTAGAAGGAAATGGAATTCTTTGTTTCTTCATGAAAAACAGATATTTTCTCTCATGTTTTTAACCAGACTTAGAAAACCCTTTTTGGTTTTCCACACGTCTCCACATGGAAACTTTTAGTGAGCTGTCATCAGCTACTACATTAACAATGTTCATTGAGTTCTACAACCTCTTAGAATTTCATTGTTCTTCTCATCTCTAAATAGTTAAGCGAACTTCCATTTCAACACAAGAATGTTTTTTGCTCTGGTTCCAATCATGAACCACAACAATTTCTCCTTGCTTCAGGAACAAGGAGCCAATCGTTGCCCCCTGAGGCTGGTTGCAATTGGGTTCAATGGTTTGCCAAATTCAACCATCTACACGAACCAATCTGGGTTTTAGCACTTAAAGTTCCTTGAACTGTTGGTTGAGTTGAGCAGCTGCGTAGTTTATGCATCCATTTTTCATTTTATTTTACCCTTTTATGATAACTAGAAATTTTTTGATACATCACTTATTTTTGGCAAGATGCATGTTTGCCTTTGAGGTAAGTGAGGTTGACAAGCTGCATTGTTTTGCTTTTTGTTATTGTTTTTCTAGTCTGCTACATCTGACTTATTCCTCATGGGAGAGTGTACCTTTCATTCCAAATTTCTAGATACCAAATAAACTATAGCCCTTTTTAGTAAACACAGATCTCAATTGACAGTCCATGTTAACACGGTCAAGGCAAAATAGGCACCATTTCCAGGTGAACAAAAGTCAGCTGCTTCCAACCATCCACAATTTATCCAAAGAGGGTTAGACAAAGGGGTGGAAATGGTTGAACGTGTTCAGCAGGGTCAGCAGAGTGATAGATTCAAAGCAAGGCCCCTGTCAAAGCCATGCTCTACACATAACAAAATGCATGGCGGTCAGATTCTACTTGCTCCCATCTTGATGGAGCATATCAGACGCTATGCTCATTGTATCCTAACCACTTGTAAACGGTGTGAAAATGTGGTACATTGATGTCACATATGCATAGACAGGAGTTTGGGAAACTACAAAAATTCAGGTGCAAAAAGAGAAAAAAAAGCTTAGAAGGCTTGTTTATCAATGCCTCCACCATCCAAACCAACCAATTAAGCGCAACATGGGAAAATCCATCTCACCCTACAACCCCACAACAGCCAGCCTCAAACATTTTCTACTTTGTCACTGGAAAGTCCAACACAAGTTGGCACACAATTGGTACACCCAAAATAGAACAGGTCATATGCATCTCGAGAATGCAACCCATTTGATCCAGTAAAGAAATGCATGCAGCACCTCCTCTTTTGGCCGCTTTTACTAGATAAGATCAATATCATCACTAAAACTTCAGTGAAAAAGATAACTTATATATGCATAGATATACGTATGTAGGTTTGAATGTACATGCATATCTCTATATACATGTGTATTCATATGAATAGGAAATGTATACAAATATGTATAAATTTGGATATGTATGTACATGTATATGTATATGTATATGTATATGTATATGGATATGTATATGTATATGTATATGTATATGTTTATGTATATGTATATGTATATGTATATGTACATGTA
>SZWC01019559.1:4945-16474 GCA_023375785.1 Penium margaritaceum | reverse complement strand
CAACTAGGGTGCAACTAGGGTGCAACTAGGGCACGACTAGACGCGACTTGAGCGCAACTAGGGCGCAACTAGGGCGCAACTAGGGTGCAACTAGGGCGCAACTAGGGTGCAATTAGGGTGCAACTGGGGGCAACTAGGGCGCAACTAGGGCGTAACTAGGGCACAACTATGACGCCACTCGGACGCAACTAGGGCGCAACTAGGGAGCAACTAGGGCGCAACTAGGGTGCAACTAGGGCGCAACTAGGGCGCAACTAGGGCGCAACTAAAGCGCAACTAGGGCACAAATAGGGCACAAGTCGGACGCAAGTAGGGTGCAACTAGGGTACAACTAGGGCGTAGCTAGTCCCCAACTGAGTCACAACTAGGGCGCAAGTAGGGTGCAAGTAGGGCGCAAGTAGGTTGCAACGTGTGCGCAACCAGGGCGCAACTATGGCGCAACTAGGGCGCAACTAGGGTGCAACTAGGGCGCAACTAGGGTGCAAGTAGGGCGCAACTAGGGTGCAACTAGGGCGCAAGTAGGGCGTAAGTAAGACACAACTAGGGTGCAACCAGGGCACAATTAGGGCCTAGCTAGTGCCCAACTAAGGGACATCTAGGGTGCAAGTAGGGTGCCAGTAGGGTGTAAGTAGGGTGCAATAAGGGCGCAAGAAGGGTGCAACTAGGGCGCAACTAGGGCGCAACTAAGACGCAACTAGGATGCAAGAAGGACGCAACTAGGGCGCAAGTAGGGCGCAACTAGGGCGCAACTAGGGCACAACTAAGGCGCAACAAGGGCGCAACTAGGGCGTAACTAGGCGCAACTAGGGCGCAACTAGGTCGCAACTAGCGTACAACTAGGGCGCAACTAGGGAGCAACTAGAACGCAACTAGGGCACAACTAGAGCGCAACCAGGGCGCAACTAGGGCACAACTAGGGCGCAATTAGGGCGCAACTGGGGGCAACGTGGGCGCAACTAGGGCGCAACTAGGGCGCAACTAGGGCGCAATGAGGGCGTAACGAGGGCGCAACTAGGGCGCAACTAGGGCGCAACTAGGGTGCAACTAGGGCGCAACTAGGGCGCAACTAGGACGCAACTAGGGTGCAACTAGTGTGCAAGTTGGGCGCAACTAGGGCGTAACTAAGGCGCAACTAGGGCGCAAGTAGGACGCAACTAAGGGTGCAGCTAGGGGACAACTAGGGCGTAGCTAGTACCCAACTGAGGCACAACTAGGGCGCAAGTAGGTGCCAGTAGGGTGCAAGTAGGCACAACTAGGGCGCAACTAGGGTGCAACTAGGACGCAACTAGGGCGCAACTAGTTCGTAACTAGGGTGCAACTAAGGTGCAAGTAGCGCGCAACTAGGGCGAAACTAGGGCGCCCTGGCGCAACTACGGCGCAACTAGGGGGCAACTAGGGCGCAACTAGGGCGCAACTAGGACGTAACTAGGGCACAACTAGGGTGCAACTAGGGCACAACTAGGGCGCAACTAGGGTGCAACTAGTGCGCAACTAGGGCGCAACTAGGGCGCAACAAGGACGCGACTAGGGCGTGACTTGGGTGCAACTAGGGCGCAACTAGGGCGCAACTAGGGAGTAACTAGGGTGCAAATAGGGCGCAATTAGGGCGCAACTGGGGGAAACTAGGGCGCAACTAGGGCACAACTAGGGCGCAACTAGGGCACAACTAGGACGCAACTAGGACGCAACTAGGGCGCAACTAGGGCGCAACTAGTGTGCAACAAGGGCGCAAAGAGGCCGCAACTAGGGCGCAACGAGGGCGCAACTAGGGCGCAACTAGGGCGCAATTAGGGCGCAACTGGGGACAACTAGGGCGCAACTAGGGCGCAACTATGGCGCAACTAGGGCGCAAGTAGGGCGCAACTAGGGCGCAACTAGGGCACAACTAGGACGCAACTAGGACGCAACTAGGGCGCAACTAGGGCGCAACTAGTGTGCAACAAGGGCGCAAAGAGGCCGCAACTAGGGCGCAACGAGGGCGCAACTAGGGCGCAACTAGGGCGCAATTAGGGCGCAACTGGGGACAACTAGGGCGCAACTAGGGCGCAACTATGGCGCAACTAGGGCGCAAGTAGGGCGCAACTAGGGCGCAACTAGGGCACAACTAGGACGCAACTAGGACGCAACTAGGGCGCAACTAGGGCGCAACTAGTGTGCAACAAGGGCGCAAAGAGGCCGCAACTAGGGCGCAACGAGGGCGCAACTAGGGCGCAACTAGGGCGCAATTAGGGCGCAACTGGGGACAACTAGGGCGCAACTAGGGCGCAACTATGGCGCAACTAGGGCGCAAGTAGGGCGCAACTAGGGCGCAACTAGGGCACAACTAGGACGCAACTAGGACGCAACTAGGGCGCAACTAGGGCGCAACTAGTGTGCAACAAGGGCGCAAAGAGGCCGCAACTAGGGCGCAACGAGGGCGCAACTAGGGCGCAACTAGGGCGCAATTAGGGCGCAACTGGGGACAACTAGGGCGCAACTAGGGCGCAACTATGGCGCAACTAGGGCGCAAGTAGGGCGCAACTAGGGCGCAACTAGGGCACAACTAGGACGCAACTAGGACGCAACTAGGGCGCAACTAGGGCGCAACTAGTGTGCAACAAGGGCGCAAAGAGGCCGCAACTAGGGCGCAACGAGGGCGCAACTAGGGCGCAACTAGGGCGCAATTAGGGCGCAACTGGGGACAACTAGGGCGCAACTAGGGCGCAACTATGGCGCAACTAGGGCGCAAGTAGGGCGCAACTAGGGCGCAACTAGGGCACAACTAGGACGCAACTAGGACGCAACTAGGGCGCAACTAGGGCGCAACTAGTGTGCAACAAGGGCGCAAAGAGGCCGCAACTAGGGCGCAACGAGGGCGCAACTAGGGCGCAACTAGGGCGCAATTAGGGCGCAACTGGGGACAACTAGGGCGCAACTAGGGCGCAACTATGGCGCAACTAGGGCGCAAGTAGGGCGCAACTAGGGCGCAACTAGGGCACAACTAGGACGCAACTAGGACGCAACTAGGGCGCAACTAGGGCGCAACTAGTGTGCAACAAGGGCGCAAAGAGGCCGCAACTAGGGCGCAACGAGGGCGCAACTAGGGCGCAACTAGGGCGCAATTAGGGCGCAACTGGGGACAACTAGGGCGCAACTAGGGCGCAACTATGGCGCAACTAGGGCGCAAGTAGGGCGCAACTAGGGCGCAACTAGGGCACAACTAGGACGCAACTAGGACGCAACTAGGGCGCAACTAGGGCGCAACTAGTGTGCAACAAGGGCGCAAAGAGGCCGCAACTAGGGCGCAACGAGGGCGCAACTAGGGCGCAACTAGGGCGCAATTAGGGCGCAACTGGGGACAACTAGGGCGCAACTAGGGCGCAACTATGGCGCAACTAGGGCGCAAGTAGGGCGCAACTAGGGCGCAACTAGGGCACAACTAGGACGCAACTAGGACGCAACTAGGGCGCAACTAGGGCGCAACTAGTGTGCAACAAGGGCGCAAAGAGGCCGCAACTAGGGCGCAACGAGGGCGCAACTAGGGCGCAACTAGGGCGCAATTAGGGCGCAACTGGGGACAACTAGGGCGCAACTAGGGCGCAACTATGGCGCAACTAGGGCGCAAGTAGGGCGCAACTAGGGCGCAACTAGGGCACAACTAGGACGCAACTAGGACGCAACTAGGGCGCAACTAGGGCGCAACTAGTGTGCAACAAGGGCGCAAAGAGGCCGCAACTAGGGCGCAACGAGGGCGCAACTAGGGCGCAACTAGGGCGCAATTAGGGCGCAACTGGGGACAACTAGGGCGCAACTAGGGCGCAACTATGGCGCAACTAGGGCGCAAGTAGGGCGCAACTAGGGCGCAACTAGGGCACAACTAGGACGCAACTAGGACGCAACTAGGGCGCAACTAGGGCGCAACTAGTGTGCAACAAGGGCGCAAAGAGGCCGCAACTAGGGCGCAACGAGGGCGCAACTAGGGCGCAACTAGGGCGCAATTAGGGCGCAACTGGGGACAACTAGGGCGCAACTAGGGCGCAACTATGGCGCAACTAGGGCGCAAGTAGGGCGCAACTAGGGCGCAACTAGGGCACAACTAGGACGCAACTAGGACGCAACTAGGGCGCAACTAGGGTGCAACTAGGGCGCAACTAGGGCGATACTGGGGGCAACTAGGGCACAACTAGGGCGCAACTAGGGCGCAACTATGGCGCAACTAGGGCGCAAGTAGGGCGCAACTAGGGTGCAAATAGGGCACAACTAGGGCGCAACTAGGGCGCAACTAGGGTGCAACTAGGGCACAACTAAGGCGCAACTAGGGCACAAATAGGGCACAAGTAGGACGCAACTAGGGTGAAACTATGGTAAAACTAGGGCGTAGCTAGTCCCCAACTGAGGCGCAACTAGGGCGCAAGTACGGTGCAAGTAGGGCGCAAGTAGGTTGCAACTTGTGCGCAACCAGGGCGCAAGTAGGGTGCAACTAGGGGCACAACTAGGGCACAACTAGGGCGCAACTAGGGTGCAAGTAGGGAGCAACTAAGGTACAACTAGGGCGCAAGTAGGGCGCAAGTAAGACACAACTAGGGCGCAACTAGGGCACAATTAGGGGGTAGCTAGTGCCCAACTGAGGCGCAACTAGGGCGCAAGTAGGGCGCCAGTAGGGTGTAAGTAGGGCGCAACTAGGGCGCAACTAGGCGCAACTAGGGTGCAACTAGGTTGCAACTAGGGCGTAACTAGGGCGCAAGTAGGGTGCAACTAGGGCGCAACTAGGGCGCAACAAGAGCGCAACTAGGGCGCAACTAGGGTGCAACTAGTGCGCAACTAGAGCGCAACTAGGACGCAACTAGGGTGCAACTAGTGTGGAGTTGGGCGCGACTAGGGCGCAACTAAAGCGCAACTAGGGCGCATGTAGGATGCAACTAAGTGTGCACCTAGGGGACAACTAGGGCGTAGCTAGTGCCCAACTGAGGCGCAACTAGGGCACAAGTAGGCGCCAGTAGGGTGCAAGTAGGGCGCAACTAGGGCGCAACTAGGGCGCAACTAGGACGCAACTAGGGCGCAACTAGTGCGTAACTAGAGTGCAACTAAGGTGCAAGTAGGGCGCAACTAGGGCGAAACTAGGGCGCCCGGGCGCAACTAGGGCGCAACTAGGGGGCAACTACGGCGCAACTAGGGTGCAAATAGGACACAACTAGGGCACAACTAGGGTGCAACTAGGGCGCAACTAGGGCGCAACTAGGGTACAGCTAGTGTGCAACTAGGGCGCAACTATGGCGCAACTAGGGCGCGACTAGGGCACGACTTGGGCGCAACTAGGGCGCAACTAGGGCGCAACTAGGGCGCAATTAGGGCGCAACTTGGGGCAACTAGGGCACAACTAGGGCACAACTAGGGCGCAACTAGGACACAACTAGGGCGCAACTAGGGCGCAACTAGGGCGCAACTAGGACGCAACTAGGGCGCAACTAGGACGCAACTAGGGCGCAACTAGGGCGCAACTAGGGCGCAATTAGGGCGCAACTTGGGGCAACTAGGGCACAACTAGGGCACAACTAGGGCGCAACTAGGACACAACTAGGGTGCAACTAGGGCGCAACTAGGGCGCAACTAGGGTGCAACTAGTGCGCAACTAGGGCGCGACTAGGGCGCGACTAGGGCGCGACTTGGGTGCAACTAGGGTGCAACTAGGGCGCAACTAGGGCGCAACTAGGACGCAATTAGGGCGCAACTGGTGCCAACTAGGGTGCAACTAGGGTGCAACTAGGGCGCAACTAGGGCGCAGCTAGGGCGCAACTAGGGCGCACCTAGGGCGCAACTAGGGCGTAACTAGGGCGCAAACTAGGGCGCAACTAGGGTGCAAGTAGGGCGCAACTAGGGTGCAACTAGGGTGCAAGTAGGGCGCAAGTAAGACGCAACTAGGGTGCAACTAGGGCATAATTAGGGCGTAGCTAGTGTCTAACTGAGGCGCAACTAGGTCGCAAGTAGGGCGCCAGTAGGGTGTAAGTTGGGTGCAATAAAGGCGGAAGAAGGGCGCAACTAGGGCGCAACTAGGGCGTAACTAAGACACAACTAGGTTGCAAGTAGGACGCAACTAGGGCGCAAGTAGGGCGCAAATAGGGCGCAATTATGGCACAACTAAGGCGCAACAAGGATGCAAGTACGGCACAACTAGGGCACAACTAAGACGCAACTAGGGCGCAACTAGGGCACAACTAGGGTGCAACTAGGGCGCAACTAGGGCGCAACTAGAGCGCAACTAGGGCGCAACTAGGGCACAACTAAGACGCAACTAGGGTGCAACTAGGGCACAACTAGGACGCAACTAGGGCACAAATAGGGCGCAACAAGGGTGCAACGAGGGCGCAACTAGGGCGCAACGAGGGCGCAACAAGGGCACAACTAGGGAGCAACTAGGACGCAACTAGGACGCAACTAGGATGCAATTAGGGCGCAACTAGGGTGCAACTAAGGCGCAACTAGGACACAACTAGGGCACAACTAGGACGCAACTAGGTCGCAACTAGGGCGCAACTAGGGTGCAACTAGGGCGCAACTAGGGCGCAACCGGGGTGCAACCAGGGCGCAACTAGGGCGCAACTAGGGCAGAACTAGGGTGCAACTAGGGCGCAACTATGGTGCAACTAGTGTGCAAGTTGGGCGCAACTAGGGCACAACTAGGGCGCAACTAGGGCGCAACCGGGGTGCAACCAGGGCGCAACTAGGGCGCAACTAGGGCAGAACTAGGGTGCAACTAGGGCGCAACTATGGTGCAACTAGTGTGCAAGTTGGGCGCAACTAAGGCACAACTAAGGCGCAATTAGCGCGCAAGTAGGGCACAAGTAGGATGCAACTAGGGCGCAACTAGGGCACAACTAGGGCGTATCTAGTGCCCAACTAAGGCACAACTAGGGCGCAAGAAGGGTGCCAGTAGGGTGCAAATAAGGTGCAATAAGGGCGCAAATAGGGTGTAACTAGAGCGCAACTAGGGTGCAACTAGGACGCGACTACCGGGTAACTAGGGCGCATTTAGCGCGCAACTAGGGCACAACTAGGGCGCAACTAGGGTGCAACTAGGGCGCAACTAGGGCGCAACTAGGGCCCAACTAGGGCGCAACAAGGGTGCAACTAGGGCGCAAGTAGGGCGCAAGTAGGATGCATGTAGGGCGCAAATACGGTACAAGTGAGGCACAACTAGGGTGTAACAAGGACAAAACTAGGGTGCAACTTGAGTGCAACGAGGGCGCAATGAGGGCGTAACAAGGGCGCAACGAGGAAACAACAAGGGCACAACTAGAGCACAACTAGGGCGCAACTAGGGCGTAACTAGGGCGCAACTAGGGCGTAACTATGATGCAACTAGGGCGCAACTAGGGCAAAACTAGGGTGCAACTAGGGCGCAACTAGGGCGAAACTTGGGCGCAACTAGGGCGCAACTATGGCGTAACTAAGGCACAACTAAGGCGCAACTAAGGCGCAACTAGGGCACAAGTAGGGCACAAGTAGGACATAGCTAGGGCGCAACTAGGGTACAACTAGAGCGTAGCTAGTGCCCAACTGATGCGCAACTAGGGCGAGAGTAGGGCGCAAGTAGGGTGCAACTAGGGCGGAACTAGGGCGCAACTAGGGCGCAAATAGCGCGCAAGTAGGGCGCAACAAGGGCGCAACTAGGGCACATCTACGACGCAACATTGGCGCAACTATGGCGCAACTAGTGCGGAACTAGGACGCAACTAGGCCACAACTAGGGCGCAACTAGGGCGCAACTAGGGCGCAACTAGGGTGCAACTACGGCGCAACTAAGGTACAACTAGGGCGCGAATAGGGCGCGACTAAGGCGCGACTAGGGCGCGACTAGGGTACCACTTGGGCGCAACTAGGGCGCAACTAGGGTGCAACTAAGGCGCAACTAGGGCGCAACTAGGGCGCAATTAGGGCGCAACTAGGGGCAACTAGGGCGCAACTTGGACGCAACTTGGGTGCAACTAGGGCACAACTAGGGCACAACTAGTGCGCAACTAGGACACAACTAGGGCGCACCTAGGGCGAAACTATGGCACAACTAGGGCGAAACTAAGGCGCAACTAGGGCGCAAATAGGGCACAAGTAGGACGCAACTAGGGCGCAACTAGGATACAACTAGGGCGTAGCTAGTGCCCAACTGAGGCGCAACTAGGGCGCAATTAGGGTGCAACCAGAGCGCAAATAGGGTGCAACTTGTGCGCAACTAGGGCGCGCACTCAGGGCGCAACTAAGGCGCAACAAGGACGCACCTAGGGTGCAAGTATGGCGCAACTAGGGTGCAACTAGGGCGCAAGTAGGGCGTAATTAAGACGCAACTAGGATGCAACTAGGACATAACAAGGGCGTAGCTAGTGCCCAACTGAGGCGCAACTAGGGCGCAAGTAGGGCGCTAGTAGGGTGTAAGTTTGGTACAATAAGGGCACAAGAAGGGTGCAACTAGGGTGCAACTAGGGCGCAACTAGGGTAAAACTAGTTTGCAAGTTGGGCGCAACTAGGGTTCAACTAGGGTGCAAGTAGGGCGCAAGTAAGACGCAACTAGGGCGCAACTGGGGTGTAATTAGGGCGTAACTAGTGCCCAACTGAGGCGCAACTAGGGCGCAAGTAGGACGCCAATAGGGTGTAAGTAGGGTGTAATAAGGGCACAAGAAGGGCGCAACTAGGGCGCAACTAGGGCGCAACTAAGACGCAACTAGGGTCCAAGTAGGACGCAACTAGGGGGCAAGTAGGGCGCAACTAGGGCGCAACTAGGGCACAACTAAGACGCAACAAGTCCGCAACTAGGGCGCAACTAGGCGTAACTAGGGTGTAACTAGGGCACAAGTAGGGCGCAACTAGGGCGCAACTAGGGCGCAACTAGGGTGCAACTAGGGCGCAACTAGGGCGCAACTAGGGCGCAACTAGAGCGCAACTAGGACGCAACTAAGGCGCAACTAGGGCATAACTGGGTGCAACTAGGGCGCAACTAGGGCGCAACTAGGGCGCAACTAGAGCGCAACTAGGACGCAACTAAGGCGCAACTAGGGCATAACTGGGTGCAACTAGGGCGCAACTAGGGCGCAACTAGGGCGCAACTATGGTGCAACAAGGGCGCAATGAGGGCGCAACGAGGGCGCAACTATGGCGCAACTAGGGCGTAACTAGGGTGCAACTAGGGCACAACTATGGCGCAAATAGGGCACAACTAAGGTGAAACTAGTCTACAAGGTGGGCGCAACTAGGGTGCAACTAAGGCGCAACTAGGGCGTAAGTAAGACGCAACTAAGGGTGCAACTAGGGGACAACTAGGGCTTAGCTAGTGCCCAACTGAGGCGTAGCGCAGCTAGGGCGCAAGTAGGCACCAGTAGGGCAGTAGGACGTAACTAGGACGCAACTAGGATGCAACCAGGATGCAACTAGGGCGCAACTAGTGCGTATCTAGGGTGCAATTAGGGTGCAAGTAGGACGCAACTAGGACGCAACTAGGGCACCCGGGCGCAACTAGGGCGCAACTAGGGGGCAACTAGGGCGCAACTAGGGCGCAACTAGGACGCAACTAGGGCAAAACTAGGGCGCAACTAGGACACAACTAGGGAGAAACTAGGGTGTAACTAGTGCACAACTAGGGCGCAACTAGGGCGCGACTAGGGCGCGACTAGGGCGCGACTTGGGCTCAGCTAGGGTGCAACTAGGGCACAACTAGGGCGCAACTAGGGTGCAACTAGGGCGCAATTAGGGCGCAACTGGTGGCAACTAGGGCGCAACTAGGGCGCAACTAGGTTGCAACTAGGACACAACTAGGGCACAACTAGGGCGCAACTAGGGCGCAACTAGGGCGCGACTAGGGCGCGACTAGGGCGCGACTAGGGCGCGACTAGGGCGCGACTAGGGCGCGACTAGGGTTCGACTCGGGCGCAACTAGGGCGCAACTAGGGCACAACTAGGGCGCAACTAGGGTGCAACTAGGGCGCAATTAGGGCGCAACTGGTGGCAACTAGGGCGCAACTAGGGCGCAACTAGGTTGCAACTAGGACACAACTCGGGCGCAACCAGGTCGCAACTAGAGCGCAACTAGGGTGCAACTAGTGCGCAACTAGGGCGCAACTAGGGCGCGACTAGGGTGCGACTAGGGCGCGACTTGGGCGCAACTAGGGTGCAACTAGGGCGTAACTAGGGTGCAACTAGGGTGCAACTAGGGCTCACCTAGGGCGCAACTAGGGTGCAACTAAGGCGTAACTAGGGTGCAACTAGGGCGCAACTAGGGTGCAACTAGGGCGCAACTAGGGCGCAAGTAGGGTGCAACTAGGGCGCAACTAAGGCGCAACTAGGGCGTAAATAGGACACAAGTAGGATGCAACTAGGGCGCAAGTATGGTACAACTAGGGCGTACCTAGTGTCCAACTGAGGCACAACTAGGGCGCAACTAGGGCACAACTTAGACGCAACTAGGGTGCAAGTAGGGTGCAACTAGGACGCAAGTATGGCGCAAGTAGGGTGCAATTAGGGCACAACTAAGGCGCAACAAGGGCTCAACTAGGGCGCAACTAGGGCGCAACTAGGGCACAACTAGGGTGCAACTAGGGCGCAACTATGGATGCAACTAGGGCGCAACTAGGGTGCAACTAGAGCGCAACTAGGGTGCAACTAGGGTGCAACTAGGACGTAACTAGGGCGTAACTAGAGCGCAACTAGGGCGCAACAAGGGCGCAACAAGGGCGCAACTAGGGTGCAACGAGGGCGCAACGAGGGCACAACTAGGGCACAACTAGGATGCAACTAGGGCGCAACTAGGGTGCAACTAGGGCGCAACTAGGGTGCAACTAGGGCGCAACTAGGGCACAACTTGGGCACAACTAGGATGCAACTAGGTCGCAACTAGGGCGTAACTAGGGCGCAACTAGGGCGCAACTAGCGCGCAACTATGGTGCAATTAGCGCGCAAGTAGGACACAAGTAGGACGCAACTAGGGCGCAACTAGGGCACAACTAGGGCGTAGCTAGTGCTCAACTAAGGCACAACTAGACCGCAAGAATGGTGCCAGTAGGGCGCAAGTAGGGTGCAATAAGGGCGTAAATAGGGTGCAACTAGAGCGCAACTAGGGTGCAACTAGGGCGGAACTAGGGCGTGACTAGGGCGCGACTAGGCCGCGACTAGGGCGCAACTAGGGCGCAAGTAGTATGCAACTAGGGTGCAACTAGGGTGCAATTAGGGTGCAACTAGGGCGCAACTAGGGCGCAACTAGAATGAAAATAGGGCACAACTAGGGCGCAACTAGGGCGCAACTAGGGCGCAACCAGGGTGCAACTAGGGCACAAGTAGGGCGCAACTAGGACGCAAGTAGGACGCAACTATGGCGCAACTTAGACGCAACTAGGGTGCAAGTAAGGCGCAACTAGGACGCAAGTAGGGCGCAATTAGGGTGCAACTAGGGTACAACTAAGGCGCAACAAGGGCGCAACTAGGGCGCAACTAGGGTTCAACTAGGGCGCAACTAGGGCGCAACTAGGGCGCAACTAGGACGCAACTAGGGCACAACTAGGGCGCAACTAGGGC
>SZWC01019557.1:41201-51201 GCA_023375785.1 Penium margaritaceum | reverse complement strand
TTGGGAAAATAGGATAGGCTTGATTTATGGTTGGAAGTAAAGGCACTTTGATGATAATGAGGTAAAGTTGGGATCTGAAGTACTTGGGGTGAGTGGTGTGTGCGATGTTGTGTCATGAGTAGCTGCTTTGAGAAAATCCTTCGCGAAGTTGAGAGGTCTCACGAATATCAAGGCATATCTTCATGGAAAGCGGTCAAACATGTCAGAAAATTCTGGAATATAACTACTGATGTCTAGACAGTTTGCCAAAATGCTCATGGTCGACTGGTGTAAAATTTTGAATTTCACGTATGGTGGGCCACAAGTTTAACATTAGAAATCTCCACTTCTGGGATTATATTCGCATCTATAATGTAACATGCCTCCTCCCCCCTTTAGCCATGGGGTTTTGGTATGCTACAAGACACATGTCAGTGTCAGCTAAAACAGGCGTTAATCTGATGATCAATGTCTGTGATTTTTTGTAAGCCCTTAGGTCTTATGCAATGCATCAGTCTTTCCACTTGATCAGGTACGTGGTAACTTATCTCATCATTGGTATTGGATGCAGCCTTTGACTTTGTATTCCATTTCCTCCTCCACTTCCACAAGTGGTGGTGGAGGTATACCTTTGGCAGGAAGGTATTTGTTTGAAGTACAGTAGATATTGAGTCTAATTATGTGGAATACTGGATGGATAACCATGATTTCAGATCAGCAAATCTTGGAACAACAGGTTTCCACATCTGTTCAATGAAAGTTTGGTCCAATCACAAGTTGTGACTTCGTGCAGTCATGATCTCACATCGTAATGCCCCAAATGCTACAAATACCCTCCCCACTCCTCCCTCGTGAATGTTGACTGGAGATTTGTTTCTTGAACCATGAATATTATGGCAAACTATCCACAGCTCTGAACCTATCAGAGCTGCGGATAGTTTGCCATAAACTACTTTGAATGGTTTCCTGTCATACTTGCAGAGGTTGAAAGCTCGGCGGTTGGTAGTTGGATCGTCCAGTCAGTGCCATGTGGCTTATAAATAGTTCGGAGTAGTTAATTGAGAGTCTAATTGATCCACTCATCACCCCATCAGTCTGTGTATAGAACCAATAGCTGGATCCGAGTGCTGTAGGGAGTCATCATCTCCCATAAGAAAGTACTGGTAAACCTTCCAACTCCGTTAGTGGTGATGGAGGAGAGGATGCTATGTAACAAAAACGTCCAACAACGTTGTTGAGGAATAACCGCACTGTTACCTTGGTTATGACTGTCATTTCATGATAGTTACAACATCTTGGAGATCTGTTCAACCATTAGAAGAATCCTTTCAAAACCTTTTGGTATGATGGAAAAGCATGTCATAAATTCCACAGACGTACCTAACCATGGCTCCTTTGGCATCAGTAGCGGTTGAAGAAAACTTAGGGTTTTTTTCTGTCTCGGCATAAGGTTTTGGTACACGTTCTATGACATGTATTAGTTTGTGATATCAGCTTGCATCTTATCCCACCATAAGTGAATTGTGGGATTCTTGAGCGTCTTGTCCTTGTTGAAGTGTTCACCTAGACCGGTGTCATGATACTCCTCCAAGAACATGTTTTTGAGGTCGTTGCTAGGTGGTATGACAACCTGAGGAGTGAATCGCCATTGTTAATGCATAGGGTTGAACCAAGATTCTGTTTATTATTTATTTTTAACTATTTGCAAACAGTTACTTGAGGAATGGAGCTTGGTCAATCTGCAGCGCGTTGATCTCAGTCATGGGGTTTGGTCACCTACTCAGAGCATCCATTGGAATTTTTTTTCCACAGTGGTACTCGATGTTCTATTCAATGTTGGACTAGGGGAACTCTATCCATCGGATTTCTGCATGGCTCAGATTTGGGGGAGTATTGAGACATTTTAGGGCATGGTGGTCAATGGGGATGATGCATTGCCAGCATTTCAAGTAGCACCGCCATGCCTTGGATTCCTGTATGACCGCCAATTTTTCTTTCTTGTGTACCGTGTAATTCAGCTTTGGCCCGTGTAGTTTTCAGGACATTCGCACGCTTGGTTGTTCTCCACAGTCATCTTATTGAAAAAAGAAGGCTCTGATTCTCAATGGGAAGTATTGAAGGCCATAATGTAATTCAGTGTAGGATTTTCCAATTGTAAAGCTGGCACCAAGGTCAGTGTATTTTCTTGTTCCAATTCCAATTCAACACAATACAAAATTATTGTGTTTCTACGTGATGTCAGAGAGAGGCGCTGAAACTTAAACACAATTAGGTACAAATCAACAGTATTATTCATAGAATACCATGAATATTTGCTTTTCCTAAAATTTGTTGTTGGTCCTCTGTCTCACTGACCACTATTCTCGGTTCCGTTGGATTTTACCCTTCCTTTTGAAAAGCGATATCGGTCCCACGATCGACCTTGGCTTGTCCGAGCAGAGCGTTTCCAATAGCGCAAGATGCAGGTGTTTTGTCCCGATCGTGGTGATGAGCTTATTGGATCCAACCAGCGTTTTCTTACGTAGGTCGGTATCTGGTTTGATCCGTCTGCCGCCTACACCCCTAAGCAAAATGGCGTTTCTGAACGCTAGAACCACACGCTCGTGGATGGGGTTTGCACTATGCTAGTCAAATCCAGCCTGTCTGAAGCTTTTGCATACGAGGCCATGAATTACATGACTTGGGTTTAGAATCGGGTCCCTCATGGACCCTTCTACATCACGTCACTCCGTACAAACACTGGTTCCACCGTCGTGAGGGACCCGATTTGTACGGAGTGACGTGATGTAGAAGGGCCCCTTCTACATCACGTCACTCCGTACAAACGCTGGTTCCACCGTCGCGCCGACTTGCACCTTGCGTGGGTTTGGGGGTGTGTTGCCAGTGTTTAGCTCCCTGAGGACCAACGCAATGAGAAGCTTTCCCTGCGCGGTCCTTTGTGCCTGTTCATCAGTGTCTCGCCACAATCCAAGGCGTGGAGGTTTTGAGATCCAGAGAGTTGTCGTGTCATTGAGTCACATGAAGCTCTCTTCTTTGAGAGCAAGTTTAGTCACAACATTGTCCATCGCGTTCCCTCTCTTGGCCCAGTTTTGCATGTTACCGGCAGCTCTTGGGCTGGCTGGGCCTCGGGCGGCTCTCCGCACTCACATCTGCCTCCCGTCTCACCCGCGCCCCCACCCGCGTCCGTCCGGTCACCCACGTCTGTGTTGCTCCCTGTGTCGCTGCCTGCATCGTCGGCACCTGCATTGTTGCCTACCTCCCTGCCTGTGTCCGCATCCACCTCTTCCTCCTCATCTGCACCCACATCACTACCCGTGACATCACCTGGTTTCCTCTCTTCTTTACTGCCAACATCCTCTCCTACATCCTCACCTGCGTCCTCGCCCGCTTCATCTAGTGCCTCTCTCCTTCACCTTAAGTCCTTGCTGGTTCCTTCCCCAGTGGACCCCGTAGCTCATCCTCTCTCGTCCGTCCCTACCGCACACAGTTGGGCTCCAGGTGGCCGCCTGTGTCCCTTGTAGTCCTCCTCTCGCTCTTTCACCTTTTCCAGTCCGTCTGTGTCCGCTTGTCCGTCAGGCCCGGCCTTGGCTCCTTCTACTGACCCGCCAACACTTGCCATAGGCCTGGATGCGCTTGGTCTGGCAGCGACTCTCATCTGGCGCGACTCAGCAGCCAGTTATTCCATGATCGCAGAAGAGTTCTTCCATGCTGTCACTGTCATTGGGTGTAGTCCTATCGTGTCTCCCACCTCTGTCGGTACCACACTCACCTGTTGTGGCGATGCGAGTCTCCTGCCTGATCCGGACAGCGTACGCCAGGCCCGTTCCGTCCCAAATGCGACTCTCTGGAAGTAGGCTATGCATGAGGAGCTCGATGCAGCCACATTGCATGGAATTTACAACTTAATTGACCTCCCACCTGTGGAAAAGCCATTTCCGCATGTTGGGTTTTCCGGCGCAAGCGCAAACCCAATGGAATCGTTGAGCACTGTAAGGCTCGACTCACTTCCAAGAATGTTTCTCAAGTGCCTTGCGTCAACTACGATGCCCCTTTCTCTGTGTTGGGAAGTACACCACTGCCAAAGCACTAGTGAGCCAAGTGGCCCTGCATGACCAGGAATTGCACCAAATGGAGGTCAACAATGCATTCTTGCACGGACTTCTCAATGAGGAGATCCACCTTGCTCAGCCGCCTGGTTTTGACGATGGTAATGGCCGCGTCTGGCGCCTTCACAAGGCATTTTACAGGTTAAAGTAGTCTCCGTGCTGCTGGAACCTGAAAATTTCTGCCCCCGTTGAGCGCGGTGGCTACTGTCGCAGTCCCGTTGACCCTGCTCTTATTGTAACTGATCATGCGACGCCGTTTGTTGCCATCCTGGTCTATGTGGACGATCTCCTCATCGCCTCGCCGGATCCACAAGCTGTCCTGGCTATGAAGGACCTCCTCTAGTGTGCGTACAAGATGAAGGATCTCGACCCTACTCGCATCTTCTTGGGCATGGAGATTGAGCGCGACTGTCAGCATCACACACTCACCGCACATCAGGCCAGGTATGTCCATATTCTACGGGAGCAGTTCGCCGACCACCTGGCTGCTGTCCCCTATACGCCTCTGATGCCTGCTGGACAGCGTCTTTTGAAGACCTCTGACCCTGTGTGGTTGGAGGAGGAGGTAGTCGTTACAACCTACCTCCAGGTCATCAGGTCTGTGATGTTTCTTGGTATTACCACACATGCTGACGCTGCGCTTTCAGTCAAATTCTTGTCCCAGTTCTCCCAGTTCCCACATCGCCTCCATCTTGAGGTGGCATTGCAAGTTGTCCGTTACATCGTCTCGGCTTGTGTTTTCGTGCACAGTCATCTGTCGTTGTTGATGGATACACAGAAATCAATTGGGTCCAGGATTGGACGCGCGCAGTCGGTGAAGTTATTTCATCAGTGGCACCACGGTTTCCTGGAAGAGCGGAAAGCAAGGTTGTATCACGCGTAGCTTGATTAAGGCTGAGTATCTCGCTCTGGGTGCAGGTGCCTATGAGAGAATTTGGCTGTGTCGTCTCATGCAGCAGCTGCGCCAGCCCATTCGTTGCATCACTCTTTGCTGTGACAATGAAAGCACTCGCAACATTGATGAGCACGATGGCATATACCACACTCGCACAAAGGACGTCAGCATCGAACATCACTTTGTCCGTGAACATATTGTTTGTGGTGATGTGCGCCTGATTGGATTTGACATCCGTTAACATCGTACTGTCTTTTTCACCGAGGCACTATGCAGTGGGAAGCTCAAGGTGGCGGTCCGTGCTGTTGGTCTCCAGTCTTTTTGTGCCGATCCCTGCTGATGTGTCTCCGTCTCATCCCATTCTGTCACCTCAATTTTACCTTTTTGTCGCCCGTTCTCACACTGCTATGGCTCCTTGTTGCCACTTGTGGCTCGTTGTCACTTGTTTGTGCCCTGTGCGCACTTTTGGCACCTGGTGTCTACGGATCAGGGGGGGTGTTGTTATGTCAGTCTTGGTGACCTCTGGACTAGACGCCATTCACATGTAGCCAGAGTACAGTGGCCGAAAGCTACTTTGATGGTCTCTCCCTCATCTTGCACGTCCCTGTGTGCAGACATGAATTTTCTAGGTGGCAAGTTCATGAGGGCCATTTTAAGGCACCATCACTTATGCTCCTTGTTAGCTTGGTTATATAGGGCTCGTTTTTTTTTGTTTTTTTTTTTTGTTTTCGTTGCTTCTTTTGTTTTGTCATTCGGCCACCCAAGTGAGCCGTACTGTTGCTGGGATCTGTTCGGTTCTTGTTTGGTAGCCAGTAGATGTTTTCATCAACTTTCCATAGGCCAACAGTTAAACAGTTTGCACGTACGCTAGCCTGACCACTGGTGGAGGGGATTCCCTCTCTCACTCATCGTCTCATCTAAGAATACCACAGATTCACAAGTGTGTTCTCAAGCAGTGGTAGGCAATTACGAGGGTTTTCCATGGAAAAAAGTAGAATTGTGCCTTGTACACGAATATTTCACAGATTAAATTAGGGTATTTTGACCAAATATTATTGGTTTGGATCCATTCCTGATGTGAAGTGATGGGTTGTTCTATGCATTAGTGCTTGACACAGACTTGGAATCTTGGACAAGGAGAAGTTCGGATCTCAGTGAGGTTCCTTACAGAATACTCCTACCTGAAAGGTTTGAACGGTAGACTTGACGTCACATGAAGTAAAGTCGTCAACATTGTCTCCCTTTGCGAAACATCTATTCGGATCGCGCATGTTGCACTAGCCATCTCCCAAGTGCCGCAGGAGAAAGTCGTGTGTTCGCAACAAAATGGTTGGTTCTCGTCACAAAACTGTAGTGCATGTGTGTAAGGTTTTGATTTAAATTTCCAGCGACCAATAAGAACGAGCAATCTTCAGTTTGCTCAAAGAACTACCCACAAGCACTTCCGCTGCGTCGAGTGAACAGGTCGATTATGACAAACATATGTACATTTTTTAAGGTCTCTTTTTGAAAAATGTTGCATCTAGTGTTAGATTCGTGGAAGGTGGTCCTTGCAAGGCTGGTTATTCGCGTGTTTCATGTTGACGGAAGCTGTCATCACCTCCATCGTGAACGATCGAGCATAAGTTTCAGATGGGATTCGAGAATGTGCAAGACTTGTTGGTGGATCAAAATATGCATCATCAATTCCCATCACATGAACGAAAATGAATATATTTGAAGCGATGCTTTCTAATGATGAGCTTTTCGATTGTCACCTCTTATTGTGGAGAGACATCAAGTGGTTGCCGCGGATATATTTGCCCACTAAATCTTTAATGTAACATTTTCCATGATTGACAGTGTTTATGGGTTTTTTTTTTGCATGAATTGACAACAAGTGCACTTTTCACTCCTAATTCTTCGTAACTAAGATCAGTTGTTTGGCTAGTTTATTCAAACGGGTGACATGACGGGTTGGATCTGATTGGTACTGTCCATGTGCTCTCAGAATCGCTTTCTCCGAGTCCGTGATATTCAATTTCATGCTTTCTTTAAAAGCACGTGTTTGGATGGAGGCAAGAAGGCCTTTCTTTCTGATGTCTTGCAAGCTCTAAAGTCCTAGCATCCTGACTGGTATTATGGTCAGAAAAATGACTAATCCTCTGGTTCATATTTTTTGGGTCCCTTCAAAAGCTTAACGATCTAAAGTTTTGCCAAACAAAGGGATTGTGAAAGGCATACTATTCAACCCAAAAAAGAAACTCATGACGAGATAGCTCACCATCCTTTGTATCACCACACTTGACGATGCGCTTAAGCTGATAGTGCGTGTGACCGGTGGCTTTTGGGCAAGCGCGCCTCCCCAGACAGGGTATTCTCGACGTGTGAGGATCTCTGTCGCTCGGTCTCCGACTTCAGCATGTCGTGCTCGGATCCGCGCGTGTGGCTGCCAATGTTTTGCCTCAGCTGCATCGTCCTCGCTCCCAGTTACCCAGTCCAAGCGGTAACGCCGATGTTTCAACCCTAGTGCAATCCGCGATCAATGGCCAGTTTGGCACGGCCACGCCCCCCCCCCCCCCCCCCCCCCCCCCGGTTCACTGGTGCAGGAGTCGACGAATTTCTTCAACGAGGTCCCTTCCTACGGAATTGCTCAATGTGGCAAGCCTCTTTTGAAAAGTGAGTTTCAGAGTTGCTTGAGCTGAATCTGCGGTGACCCTTAGCTCGCTGAGAGTCGGCGACATGTTCTTGCCTGAGCAGCGGGCTACGTATCCAATGGCGCTTACCTCATGGCTCGCTGCAATGGAGGGCTCTTTCAGCAACGAGCTTCAGTCGTGAACGCGGTCGTTCTCGCCCGTTTTCTGAATATGACTCTTGTCCTTCCAGACTTGAGGTTGCACCCCGTCTGGGGGGATTCAAGGCAAAGCGCTTTTGTTATCATGATAACTCAAGTCTTAGGCATCACTGCGACTGGAAGATTGACACAGACGGTTTCTCTCTTTCAGCTCATTCGATAAATTATTTGATGCTCCACGGTTCTTGATGAAGGTTTCCCAGTTTATTGATATCGTTGGAACGCTTCCCAAGGCAAAGACGTCGTACAGAGTGCTCAAGATAAAGGCTCCTTTTGGAGAAGGCGCTACCTTGTCATGGTTCGTTCGAAACATGGGATTCTGTGCTGGTCTCACGATGAAGACGGAATAACTCACTTGTTGCCCATCGGGCAGGTACAGAGAAAATGTTGCACCCAAAGTGAAGGATCATCTGTCTAAGATTGCGCTCCTACAGTCGACCGGTGGAGTGACGACAAAACTTCTCGTGATTCTGACGCCATTCGCTCAAAGGCTTGCGAGCTCCTTGCCTGTTGAATATCAACAGATACGGTGCTATACCAATTTCAAGGCAAGGCTTCAGCGTGAATTTTGGTGAAGAGAGATTTCCGTTTCGAATCTGACCTAAGAAAGTGGAAGAATTTTGTATCTTCTTTCAGGCACTGGCGCCTTCTCATAAGCTGATGAAGCTTGCAGAGAGGATGGAGAGGCGTCTGAAGGGGATGGCACCAGATTATGTCGCAGTGCACATGCGGTTTGAGATTGATGCCGTTTCTTACTCCATGTGTCACTACAATGGGAGCCATGAAGAGAGCAAGTACCTTCAGGTGTGACTTCTGGGGAATATTGAGTAGCTTGTATTGTTTAAATCAGTCCGTTTATCATAAAGCTGGCAATTCTTGCAACAGGCTTATCGCGCCAGACACTGGGATTCAGTGCTTCGGCGCTCCAGAGAGAAGTTGGATCCAGTGACCCAAAGACGTTTAGGGCAGTGCCCACTCACCCCTCAAGAAGCCGGCCTTTTCCTGAGTGCCTTGGGCTTTAGCCCCAAAACTTATATTTTTCTTGCAGTGGATGAAACTAAATTGTTTGGTGGATCACGAGCCCTTGAGCCTTTATTGCATCTCTTTCCATCTGTGATTCTGAAAAAAGACCTTGTTTCAGAGGTATAAACACCAACACAATGTTACCTGTCATCTGTGTTCTTTCACAAGTGGAATGTGCTCACGGGCATAGTCTCTCTTTCTGCAGGATGAGCTATTGCCGTTCAATAAAAGCTCATCAGCACTCGCATTTTTGGACTACTACATGTGTTCAGCATCTCGGGTCTTTGTACCGACAGCCACAGGAAATTTTGGAAATTTTGTCATGGGCCAAAGGTTTGCTGGAGGAGGAAAAGTACCAGATCCGACAGACTATGTTCAAGAGATTCACGAACCTGATCCTTCTGGCACAGGGTTTATCATGGATTTAAGACGACGATTCAGCCAGATTTGAAGAAGCTAGCTAGAGCATTTTCCTGCTTAGGGAGCCGAACATGGACTCTGGTGGCCAACCAAATAAGTGAAGATCACCAAGAAAGAAATGGTGGCCCTACGTTAAGGCGGCGGCGACAGAACTTCTTTGCAAACCCTGTGGAATGCCTTTGTGCAGGACAGGCTAGTACTTGAATGTGATTCTAAGTTTTGTTTATGGGAACTTTGAGTCATGAAGACTTCATTTATCCTTTCATTACGTCATCATCTTCTTCTTCTTCTCCTTCTTCTTCTTTTTCTTCTTCTTCTTCTTCTTCTTCTTCTTCTTTTTCTTCTTGTTCATTTTCCTCTTCATTTTCATCACCACCACCATCATCATCATCATCATCATCATCATCATCATCATCATCATCATCATCATCATCATCATCATCATAATCATCATCATCATCATCATGTTCTTCATCATCATCATGTTCATCATCACCATCATCATCATCAACAACATCATCATCATCATCATCATCATCATCATCATCATCATCATCATCATCATCATCATCATCATCATCATCATAATCATCATCGTCATCATCATCTTCATCTTCTTCTTCTTCTTCTTCTTCTTCTTCTTCTTCTTCTTCTTCTTCTTCTTCTCCTTCTTCAGCATCATCATCCGCATCGTCGTCTCCATATTCCTCATCCTCTTCCTCCTCCTCCTCCTCCTCCTCCTCC
>SZWC01019557.1:19248-33883 GCA_023375785.1 Penium margaritaceum | reverse complement strand
AGAGAGAGAGAGAGAGAGAGAGAGAGAGAGAGAGGGAGAGAGAGAGAGGGAGGGAGAGAGAGAGAGAGAGAGAGAGAGAGAGAGAGAGAGAGAGAGAGATGAACAAAGGTATCCAGTAACATCAGCTTGCTCCTGCTGGAGTCATCGTTTTTGACAAAGCTGGAATAGAATCATGAATTAGAGCAAAAGGCCTCCCCAGGCTCTGTATGCAACCTGATGGACATACAACAACTGAAGCTAACTTTCACGCTCGAGCTCCATGCCAAGGAAGACTCAAGCAGGACCAGGGTCCTTCATTTTGTGCAGGGACTGAAGATTATCCTTAACTAACTGAATAAAACATGGTCTGGGAGAGGCAATGAGATAGTCATTGGTGTATACAACAATGGCTATAAAGGGTTCCTAGGACAAAGTCAGAAAGGGTTATAGATTCACTGTGATACGATAAATACTCCCTCCCTCTCGTTTCGATGGTGGAGGTGACTCTATGTTTGAGCTGCACATTGACTTCTTTAGGCCATAAAGGGGCTTGCAAAATCACCTCATCTGGTTGGTAGCACTAGAGAAGTGTGGAGGTTGGACCATATGGATCCTCTCCTCCAGTTTTCCATGTAGGAAAGATTTATTTACACCCATATTCTTGAGATCTCAGTCATGGTGAGATTCAAGACTAAGAAAATATCTAAGAATGTTGTAACATCCAGTTGGTGGAAAGGTACAATCAAAATCAACCTTATGAATCTATGAGAAGAAAAGAGAGACGTAGAAGACAGGGATTGTGACCTTGACGATGAGGATACGATGACGGTGGGTGTTTGGGCATCAGCACACTGGCTGTCTCTGAGGATGAGACATATAGTGAGACACCTCCTCCTAGCTGACTTAGCGGGTCAAGGGAGGTGAGAGGTTTGATTAAATCTAGATCGCAAAGAAAGGCATCCTAAAAAACCAAGGTATCACTGAACTCAATGTAATGAAATCAGTCTGAGTTCCAGAAGCGCTTGGGAAAAAAATCCAAGGGAAAGAAAAAGGAAACCACTGGAGGAGGCAAGTTTGTCATTGGGCTGGTCCTCGGGGAGCCTGTTTAAGACAAAAAGGCACAAGCATACCGAGACTGATGCAACCCAAAACACAGGCTCGACAGATGTCCACACAAAGCACGTGCCAATGCTCAGAGAGCATGATGTGTTGCTGTGGTCGACCATGAAGAACACGGTTTCACACCCACATCAAGAAGTAAATGGAGTGAAACAAAAACAAATAGGAAATAGGAAAGTCCAGACTCAGGAAAGAGAAAATGGTGTGCCGAAATGTTTTAACCACAATCTAGTAGACTGGGTTCATACTTTCCTTCCTGAATCAGGAAGGAGAGTGTGGATTCAATCCACTAGAATGCGGCTCCAAGAATCCGACAGAGAAGCAAAGGATTTCATATGTATCTTGTGCAACTCAAGGGAGGAAGTAGTAGGTCCAAATGTACTCGGCATGGGAATGAACTGGGAGAGGGGTGGCAAATAATGATGCTGTATGTGCAAGCCTACTCTTGGGAGTTGATGCTGCATGGGAAAACACTGTGGAACAATTGGTAGTGGTCGGTGACTCTCGGCTAATAGTTGACGGATGCGGGGAGCAGCCAGGGTGAACGTGGATTGTCCATTGCCTTGTACCGAAAGGTGGTGCACCACTGGATGGGGGGAGAGCGCAGCATGGTGGCTGATGGGTTATTGCGCTTGGTCCAAGGACTGTGGGATCCGGGCCTATGCTAGTGTGTTTGCTTTCCCGACAAGCTGTGGATCCTAGACGGAGAGGCTCTGCTTATGACTCAGCAGCAGGTCCTACTGGGATACGACAGGCTGGCAGAGCTCAAGGCGGGGCTATTGTGGACACTGGACCTCATGGTCACTGTTGAAAGCTTATCCCTCCGCATGCCCAAGCGAGGCGCTGGGAGGCGCCGACGAGCTGCCAGAAAGAGGAAAATCCGCTCCGGCGGATCTAGTGGCTCAAGGATTGCTTGGATCCTAAAAAGGATGATTTTCCATTAAATTTTACGAGTCGCTGAATCCGGTGAAATTTGTTTCACCGGAATCGGACAGGTATCGAGGGAGATATTTCCTTCCAAAGTTGGGGTGTGCGCGGCAGCTCTGGGAGCCGGCTGCGACTCGATTTCCGGTGGATAATCCACCGGACCGAGAAACAAAAATACTATCTGGAGATTTTCCTCCGGAAGGTCTGTCGAGGCGTCCGGTGGATAATCCACCGGATCCTGTACTACAGTTTGTTACCGAGGGACAGCCAAAATCCTGGCTCGGCGTCCGAAACTCAGTAGTAAAAAAAATATCGTTATTCCCTTCGCAAACTGACTGTCTTTAAATTCCCGATCACATAGCGTGAGGCGACCAGAACGCTCACGCTCAGTCTCAGATTTTCCCAAAACAGAAGACGTAAACCACCAAGAGACGATCAGATGAACATCAGAAACGCACCATGCGGATTCCTTGGCAAAGGGTTATGGGCCCACGAGTTTCTGATAGCCTCCAACGTTCACGTCTTCTGCAACCCACGGGATCGTCATCTTGGACGTCGCCATGAGGTTCTGAGAATTCGTCGGAGTAGAAGCTGCGCAAGTGGCACAGAAGGAGATGCAGCCCATTCATAAGTATGCGGACAGCCCTGGCTTTAGGCTATGGAGGTGGCAGTTTGAGCTGCACCTCGCGCATAAGGGGCTGCTGGACGTCATGTTGGGAAAGGAGGTGCTCGTAGAGGAGACTGCTGTGGACGCAGAGAAGCAGATTTCGAAAAGAAGAACACAGAGGTGCTAATGATCTTGGTGTCCGGGACAGCCGAGTCACAGTGGGGCTACTTCCAAGGCTGCAAGCTGGCAGTCGAAGCTTGGCAAAAGCTCTGCGTCATCCACCAATCCAAGTCGCTCACGAATAAAATCTTCGCAATGAAGCGGCTCCTGACGGTGAGAATCGAGGAGGGAGATGATGTCATCTCCGCCATGCAGCAGATCGAGTCGCTCGCCTCGCAATACAATGACGTGGGGTGGAAGATCAACACGCAGCTGTAGGCGATGGCCCTCCTCATGGCCCTACCTGAGAGTTGGGATTCACTCATCACCGTTCTCGGAGGATGGTCAGGGGACAAGCTAACCTATGGCGTGGTCACAGAGAAACATCTACAACGAGGCGTAGCGACGGGGCTGCGGGGATTCCTCGTCTTCCTCATTGGCCCTTGTCACCAAAATGCGTGGTGGCGGAAGAGGGGGCAAAGGAAGCGGCAGAAGAGGCAGCGGTAAGAAGGGCGCCAAGAAAGGTGCATACCACAACTGCGATAAGGAGGGCCATTGGGCTCGTGAGTGCCGGGAGGAGGCGAAGACTGGCGGCAAAAAAACCAAGGGCAGGTTGCTCCTCAACGGCAACAAGAACCACTTCCTCAAGAAGGCCAACAGGTGGTACCTGGATTCCGGGGCCTAGGAGCACACCCAAGTCAAGAAGGTGGGGTTCGTCACCTACGAGAAATCCTCCAAGACAATGGTGGTCGCGAACGACAAAGTCGAGCCGGCGGCCAGCCAAGGTGACGTGGAGGTGGAAGTCGTGATGGGTGGTAAGAACGAGCTGTGCACAATCCGTGATGTGCAGTACGTCCCCGGCTGGCTGACATCCTGAGTGTTAGCCGCTTGACGGACAAGGGGTATGAGGTGTTCTTCTGCAGGAAAGGCGCAGTGGTGTGCATCGACGGTGACGGCGAGGTCGTGCTCGAGGCGAAGCGTGAGGGCGGTCTCTACATCGTGGAGACCAAGGTGGTCCCCGTGGCATTGGACGCAATGGACTCACAGGAGCGCATCGTCAACATGGCCAAGGGAGGAAGCGCTGATCTGGAGCTCTGGCACTGACGGTGGGAGCATTCGGCTCCCGCAACCGTAAAGGAGATGGCGAAGCACGACATGGTGTGCGGCCTCGTCATCAACGGTACAGCAGACACTGCAGCTTATGTAGCAACGCAAAAAAAGTACAAGCCTTGCATTATGGGTAAGGCGCGGTGCAAGCCGTTCAACGAGAACGAGGCTCACGCAAAGGACTAGCTGGAGGCCATACAGAGCGACGTGTGCGGACCGTTCAAAACACCGTCAAACAGCAGCCTGAGATACTTCGTCACCTTCATTCATGACAGCAGCAGGAAACTCTACGTGTACTTCATGAAGCAGAAAAGGTGAGGTCCTGGACCGGCTGAAGGAGTATGTCGCAGTGGTGGAGAGGAAGACTGGCCAGAAGGTAAGAGTGCTATGCAGCGACAATGGTAGCGGGTGGGTGAAGCAGCAGGGTATCATGTGGGAACCCACTACACCATACTCGCTACAGTCCAACGGAGTGGCGGAGCGGGGAAATCAGATGCTGCTAAACATGGTGCGGACCATGCTAGTGGATGCGGGATTATTGCGAGGGTTCTGGAAGGAGGCAATGTGCACAGCAAGTTACACCATCAACCTCACCCCAACAGCGGTGCTGAAGGGTAAAGGCGGCTGGAAGACGTCGCAAGAGGTTTGGAGCAGGCACAAGCCAAACCTGGCACACTTGAAGGTGTTTGGGTGCAAGGTGTACGTGATGGTGCAGGCGGCGCAGCAACGCGACAGCAAGCTAGAACCGCGGACAAAGCCGTGCTTGTTTCTTGGCTATGAGACCATGCAAAAGGCGTACCAGCTCTGGGATCCGCACATGCAAGAGATCATCCGCAGCCGTGATGTCGAGTTCGACGAGCAGCAGAGCTTCAGTAGTAGTAGCAACAACATGAGCGTGGCGAAAACTCCAAAATAGGGGGAGTGGTTCTAGCTCCTTGACTACGAGGAGGAGCCGGCGAACGCGGAGGTCAATGATGCGGTGTCGGAGCGCGGCAGTACAGGAGGTGCAGCAGTCAACGTAGAGGACTCCGTCGACCATGCAGTTGGGCTGAAGATCCGGCGGAAAGATCCGTCGAAGGAGGCACCGCGAGTGCCAAATCGCGCACTTGTGCCGGAGTTCGCGTCGGGCGTCGAAGAAAAATCCACCAGACACGCCGCCCTTCCAGTCGATGATTTGCTGGAACGGGAGAGACCCTCAGGGAGCCGTCCAGTTGATGATTCACCAGAGCAGGCAGAGTCGGAAGGATCACAGCAGAGCAAAAAGACGCTATCGAAATTGTCGCGCCGCAACGGGAGGCAGCGGAGAGCGGGGAAGCATTTTGACGTAGGCACCGTTTTATGGATTGGCATGACGCGGTGCACGTTGGCTGCATCAACGGAGCCAACGACCGTGCAAGAGGCACTTGCGCACCCCGAGGGGAAGCGGTGGGACGCTGCCATCAAGTCAGAGTTGGCGTCTACTACTGAAAACGACACGTAGAAGCTGGTTGATAAGCCAAAAGACGCCAAGGTCATCGGCTCCGAGTGGGTCTTCAAGACCAAGTTCACAAAAGAAGGTGTGATTGACAAGTACAAGGCACGACTCGTGGAAAAGGGGTACGCACAGCGTAAGGGCAAGCACTACGATGAGACGTTCACCCCCGTCGCCAAGTTCACAAGCATCCAGGCGATCCTTGCGGTAGCAGCCGCGAAGGACATGGAGCTCCACCAAACGGACGTAAAGACGGCCTTCCTCAATGGTGTCATCGACAAATAAATCTACATGGAGGTGCCAAAGGGGGTGGAGGTGCCGGAGGGTAAGGTGTGTAAGGTGCGGAACTCCTTGTACAAGCTAAACCAATCGCCCCAATGCTGGTACCAACAGATGGACAACTTCATGGTACAACTCGGCTTCAAGCACTATGAGGCGGATCACATCGTGTACGTGAAGCACAACAAGAAGCTCCATCAGATTGTTGCACTCTACGTGGACGATTTGAACTTGTGCTCCTCAGACCTGCCAAGCCTACAGTAGCTGAAAGAGGAGCTGAGCAGCACGTTCCAGATGTCGGACATGGGGGAGCTGGAGTTCTACTTTCGGGTGAGTATTACGCGGAACCGGAGGACGCGCACACTTGAGCTGGGACAGGCGAAGCACGTGGTCGAGGCGCTGAAGCGGTACGAAATGGAGGACTGCAAACCAATGTGCAGTCCTGTCTCCACGACCTGTGAACTGAGTGTGGCAACGGCGCCGCAAACAATAAAAGAGTGGGAGGATATGGTAGGGGTGCCCTACCAATCGGCGGTGGACAACCTCATGTACGCCATGGTGTCGACTAGACCGGACCTGGCCTACGCGGTGGGCCAAGTGAGCAGGTATGTGGCCAATCCAGGGCCACTACACTGGCAGGCGGTCAAGCGCATCCTCCGCTACCTGCAGGCGACGCGACACGCTCGTCTGAGGTTCGACAGCAAAGGACGGGTGGACCCTTTGCATCTGGTCTGATACACGGATGCAGACTACGCTGGGGATGTGGACAAGCAGAAGTCCACATCCGGCTACGTGTTCTTCCTCGCTGGTGCAGCGATCTCGTGGTGCAGCAGGAAGCAGGACTGCATCGCCACCTCCACAGTTGAAGCTCATTACATCGCACTGGCCGAGGAGGTCAAGGAGGCGGTGTGGCTCTGCAGGTTGATGGGGGAGCTGGGCGTGCCAAAGCAGGAGCCTACAGTGGTGCAAGAGGACAAGACCGACTCCATCTCGCTGAAGAACAACCCGACGCAGCATAGGAGGATGAAGCACATTGACGTGCGTTACCACTATGCACGGGACATGGTCGAGAAGGGGTAGGTGGTGCTGTAGCATTGTAGCACGCACAACATGCTTGCGGATTACTTGACCAAAATGCAACCCAAGGACCGGCACGCGATGAGCGTGGCCGTGCTTGGGATGACCAGCTATGATGGGCTGGAGGGTGCAGTGGAAGATGAGTGAGAGAAAGCAGGAGCAGCGGGCATGGCAGGTGCAAGGGGGAGAATGTTGAAAATTTGTCCCTTCCCATGCCCAAGTGCTGCGCCGGGAGGCGCCGACGAGCCGCCAGAAAGAGGAAAATCCGCTCCGGCGGATCTAGCGGCTCAAGGATTACTTGGATCCTAAAGTGGATGATTTCCTCTTGAATTAAAAGTTGCTGAATCCATTGGAATTTGTTTCACCAGAATCAGACAAGTATCGAGGGAGGTATGGTCTTCCAAAGTTGGGATATGCGCGGCGGCTCTGGGAGCCGGCTGCGACTCAATTTCCGGTGGATAATCGACCGGACGGAGTAACAAAAGTACCACCTGGAGATTTTGCTCCGGAAGGTCTGCCGAGGCGTCCGGTGGATAATCCACCCGATCTTGTACTGCAGTTTGTTACTGAGGGACTCAGCCAAAATCCTGGCTCGGCGTCCAACACTCAGTAGTACGTTTTGTTACTCCGGGATTTGGTCCAAAATTATGACTGCAGGTCCACGGACAGGTTTCAAACCTCATCACACCCCATCACCAAACTCGACCCAAAAGTGGGGGATGTGTGTGGAAACAGTGCAGAGGATCCCTACACCACGTGCAATGGGATCTGCGCCTTGGGAAAGGCGCTTTGCACGTGAAAGAAGGCGCCACGGCGTGTGCGCACCATGGAGGCGTTAGGCGTTTATGTGGTGGGTGAGACCTGCGCTTCGGCAAGCGTAACTTGGGCTACGCTTGGCCGAATTGCGTGCGGTTTAGTACGTTAGAAAGCTCATGACTAGCCCTATAAATTTTTTCATCATGTCCATGTACAAAAACTAATAAAAAATATCGTTATTCCCTTCGCAAACTGACTGTCTCTAAATTCCTGCTCACATAGCGTGAGGGGACCAGAAAGCTCACACTCAGTTTCATATTTGCCCAAAACAGAAGACGTAAACCACCAAGAGATAATCTGAAGAACGTTGGGAATGCACCACGTTGATTCCCTCACAGTCACAATGGTATGGGAGGCCCTTGATGGACTTGCCTGGGAGTGGTTCCTTGGAGTGATCAGGCGGGGGCAGGGCAGAGCTCCGGAGATGATCCAGACTCCGCAAGTGTTCGCCCGCCTACATTGCTTGCCAAGGCAGTGTGTGATCACAATTTACGAGCGGTGTTGTGTGTGGGTCACTGATGCCGGCCTACCCCTTGAGGTCCTCTGCAACCAGTGGGTTCTCCTCGTCCATCTCCAGATCCTCCTTTTTTTTGGTTCCCTGGCTGGAAGAGCAGATTACGGATCCCTCTTTTGTACCTGCCAGACACTGGCGGATTCTGCAAGGAAGGTGGGGAGTTACCTCAAAGCTCAGGCCAAGAGACGATGTTGTCATTGAGCGGCAGGAGAATGGCGATGGAGGCCTGCCAGAAGGCGGCAGGCAAAGTGCATGAGGGGACGATGTCGAGGGCAATGCACTTTTTCAAGGACCGTCCTCACGCGGACGGGATGGTGGCAACTATGGTGGCACTTAGGGAGTACCATTCCCCTCAGGTGCCTTCCTATACCATAGTGGGTGCGAGAGTACGTCACCCTGGAGGAAGGCAAAGCTGACAAGATCACTGAGAAGCTGGTGGAGGACGCGATGAGAGAGGCACCATGGGGGTCCAGTCCAGGTCCCCAGGGCCTCACCATGGACATGTTATATGTTGACGTGGTGTGCCCCTTTCCATGAGTTTCGTTGATCATACTCTCTGGTTTGACCACTGAGGAGTGGTCAAGCACCTGATCTGACTTTAGGTTTGGATTCCTTCAATTTTTCCATGCAAGATTGAGCTTTGAATCACTCAATCACTCAAGTTAGCTTAGCCCGAAGTTTGGGTGTTGGGCGGGTGGAATCTGGTATCTGCGATGGGTGGCAGGATAATCCACCGCCAGTGATCCGAGTTCGTCTCCAACGAGGCCAAATGCACCTGGGCCATGAATGAAGTGACCAGAAGGACCTCCTTGACCAAGGTGAACTTCTCCTTGACTTATGGGCGAAAAAAGGTGCTCCGACGGGTCATCGTCAAAGCGCCTCCCGTTGCCTAGCGTACAAGTCAAGGTGGACGGCTCCACCAAGGGTTACTTCGACAACCGTAGCAGGGGCTCTACTGGTTGCGTGCTTGGATGTGTTGGAAAGCTTAAATCACAGGCTATAAGGATCTGATGTAATCTCACTGTGCTCAGTAATACCAATGTGTTTTGATTCATGTCTACTGAATGCGACGTGTTCTGTCTGCTTACATCCGTAATCCTTGTGCTCCACACTCTTCACCATTGGTGTCCATTAGCTACCCCAAACATCGGTAGCGTGTATCAGTGAGAACTAGGCATCCCTGAGGGTGCCTCTACATCCACTAGTTCCAACAAAGGGTTATGGACCCAGGTGCTTAGAAGGACCCTAGCTCTCATTCCAGCTACCGTCGCGTCCCATGACAACGACCGAGCAAAAGACCATCGGCGCCGTCTCGAAGTTTGACGGGAATGGCTTCCCCTTGTGGAGGTGGCAATTTGAGTTCTTACTTCGATGACGAGGGTCTGCTTGAGCTGGTCAAAGGTGAAGAGAAAGCCCCTCCAGCAACTATGACACCGGAGGAAGTGGACAAGCACAAGAAGCGCAACAAGAAGGCGTTTGCTTTGTTGGTGTCCGTGCTAGCTCCGACGTAGCACATACAGATTGAAGGATGCACGGAGGCCACGGAGGTCTAGAAGAAGCTCCACACCATCTACCAGTCCACCAACCTTGTTAACCAACTCTTTGTCTTCAAGAATCTTGTCACCCTTTCAGCCAACGAAGGCGACGACATCATGGAGATCTTGCAGCAGATCGAGTCCCTTATTGCCGAGTGCGTAGCCAGCAGATGGAAGGTTGACCCTTAGCTGCAAGCCATGATTCTCCTCCTGGCCTTGCCGGAAAATTGGAGTCCCATGATCACCGTCGTATGCGGCTGGTCTACCAATGAGCTGAAGTACTCGAAGGTGGCTGAGTACGTCCGCAATGAATGGATGCGGCGTGGTGGGAGAGAGAGTGGGGCAACATCAAGTTCCGCATATGCTATCCGCCCTCAAGGTGGAGGGAGAGGCAAGAAGGGTAAGGGTACCAGGCAGGGCACCAAGAAAGGTGACAAGAAGGGGGAGTGCTACGTGTGTGGCAAAGAAGGCCACTATGCACACAACTGTCCCAACAGGAAGCCGGACCAGTCGGGGAAGACTGGAAAGAAGGACGACCAGGCAATGATGGCGAAGGAGTCCACCGACTTGACAGATCTGGGAGTCTCCGTGATTGACTCCGGATCGGGCCACGACACGCATTGCAAGCGGACGGCAATCATCACCTATGGCACCTCAGAGCGGCGGATGATGGTGGCCAATGGCAAAACAGAGTTGGCTGTCGGTGAAGGAAATGTTTGCATCAACGTGGATGTAGACAGAGAAGCTGTCATGAGCACAATTCACGACGTGCTCCACATGCCCAACTTTGGGGCAAATCTATTCTCAGTGGGCCGCCTTACCGACAAGGGGCTCCAGGTGCTCTTCAACAAGAAGGAGGCCATCATCTGGAAGGAGGGGGACGGCCAGGTGGTTGCACTTGGAAAGCGAGAGGACGACTTGTACTTGCTTCGTGTAAAGATCCTTGGCAGCCAGGCGGGGTTCGACGTCGTCCACCTAACAAAGAAGGACGATGGGGATCTGGACATGTGGTATTGCCGCTTGTGTCACATTTCTCCCTCATCCGTGAGGGACATGGCAAAGAAGGAAGTGGTGTGGGATCTTGAGGTCAAGAGCCTCTACACAGCCAAGAATGTCGTGTGCGAGTCGTGCGTAGTCGGCAAGGAGACACCGCAGCCATTTGATGGCAAAGGGACGCGTGCATCGGTGAAGTTGGAGGTGGTGCACAGTAATTTGTGGGGACCATTCAAGAGTTCCATCGAGAGTGCTCGCTATTTCATTATCTTCATCCACGATCACAGCCATAAGCTCTACCTCTGCATCATCAAGCGGAATTGCGACGTCTTGTTGTACATGCAGGTTTTCTTGGCGGCAGTGGAGCGACAAATAGAGTTGAAGGTGAAGGCATTCTAGAGTGACAACTGTGGCAAGTACAAAGGCTGCTCGGCATGGATGAAGAGCAAGGGGATCGCGTGGCAGAAAACTATGCCACATTATCCACAGCAGAACAGCGTTGTCGAGAGGGCTAAGTGCACCATCCTGAACATGGTCCGGTCCATGTTAAGGTTACTCGCACAGCGGAACTTGGGCGAGGAGACACAGATAGCGGCGTGTATCATGAACTTGATGTCAATAAAGTCGCTAAAAGACACGGATTCCAAGGTGTGGAAGACGCCACAAGAAATGTGGAGCGGGAGGAAGCGAACTGTGGCTCACCTCTAAATATTTTGATGTGTTGCACATGTTGTTGTGCAGGCACGGGAGGAGCGGGACAACCTTGACCCGCGGACTCGCCGGTGTATCTTCGTCGGGTATGAGAGCGGGAGCAAGGCGTAGTGGCTCTTCAACCCACAGAAGCAGCAGATTGTGAAGAGTCACGACATCATGTTCGACGAGGACAGCCGTTGGACGGACAAGGACGCGGATCTCTCCAAGCATGGCTAGTGGCTGCCACTCCTCGAGGGGGGGACACCGGAGGACGCAAAAGAGGGTGACATCTGAGCAGCTCCAACTGGCGGGAACCATCCGGGGGACGGGACAGCGGCTGATTTTCATTTAGCCAAGTCGGATAATGAGTCCGAAGCACCGGCAGTAGCAGAGTTGAATGAAGAGGCGGGGAGTGAGCCCGCATCCCCACGGTCCCCAAGAGAGGGGGAGTAGGCCAGTGGTGTGAGTGGCGCTACAAGAGGGCAACAGCAGTAGCCTCAACAGTAATGCCCTCGTAAAACGGATGTGCAAGGAGGACAGCAAAATGGTACCATGCTGCGAAGGGTATCTAGACTGGGTTCGTATGAGCATTTCTTTGTGCAAGAGGAGTCCGAGGACTTCAAGGAGGCATTGTAACGTAAGGATGGGGCTGATTGGGAGGGAGCTTTGAAATCTCAGCTTGCCTCCCATGAAGGGAGTGGTTCTTGGCAGCTGATCGACAAGCCAGAAGGCGCAAAAATCATCGGCTCCAAACGGATGTTCAAGAAGAAGCTCACCAAGGAGGGGAAGGTGGAGTGGTGCAAGGCGCAGCTGGTTGCGAAGGGGTATGCCGAACGGAAGGGTGAACACTATAATGAGACCTTCGCATTAATGGTGAAGTTCGCCTCCATCCGCTCTATCCTCTCGATGGATGCGGCGTGCGACTACAAAGTTCACCAAATGGATGTGAGAACCACATTCCTCAACGTTGACCTGGACAAGGAGGTCCTCATGGAGGTGTCGGAGGGGGTGGACGTGCCGCCAGGATTGGTGTGCCAGCTTTGCAAGGCGCTCTACACGCTAAACCAGGCGCCACTCATGTGGTACCTGAAAATGGATGGCTTCATGGCCCAACGTGGCTTCAAGCGCTGCGAGGTAGATCACAGCGTGTACGTCCAGAAGCGGTCGGAGTTGCACCAGATCATTGTTCATTATTCTTTACGTGGATGACCTCATGCTCATGTCATCGAACATGGAGGAATTGGTGAACCTAAAGCAGCTGCTGGACAGTCGGTCCAAAACGACTGACATGGGCGAGCTCGAGTACTACCTCGGTGTCGCCATCAACAGGGACCACAAGGCACGCACGGTGGAGATGGGATGGGAAAAGTATGTGTAAGAGGTACTCCGCCGCTACAACATGGAGGAGTGCAACCTCATCAACACACCCATGACCACCACATGTGAGCTTAGCTCGAGCATGGGATCCAGAATCGATGAGGAGAAGGAGGAGATGGTAGGTGTGTCATACCAGTCCGCTGTGGGGAGGATCATGCACGCCATGGTGGCGACGCGGCCCAACCTGGCTTTTGCAGAGGGCCAAGTGAGCCGCCATGTTGCTGATCCTGAGCCGCTGCATTGGCAAGAGGTGAAGCGGATCCTCCGCTATCTCAAGGCGACAAAACAGGCGCGGCTCGTGTTTGGAGGGGGGAGTGCATGACGACTCCCTCGAGTTGGTTGGCTACTCCGATGCCGACTGGGCGAATGATGTGGATGAAAGAAAACCATTCGAGGTATGTGTTTATGCTTGGTGGTGCAGAAGCTCCATGGGCAAGCAGGAAGCAGGACTGTGTGACACTGTTCAGCACCAAAGCGGAGTATATTGGACTCAAGGAAGCAGCAAAGGAGGCGGTGTGATTATGGCGGCTGCTGAAGGAGATTAGGGTGCCACAAAGGAAGCCGACGGTACTCAATGTGGACAACATGAGTGTCATCGCCCTCAGCCAGATTCCAATGCTGCACAGGACGCCAAGCACATTGAGATCCGACATCACTACGCGTAAGACTTGGTGGCGAAGGGAGATGCGATTATTGTGCATTGTGGAACTAAGCGCATGCTCGTCGACGCCATGACCAAGGCACAGTCCAAGGATAGGCATGACCCGAGCTGCATGGAGCTCGGTCTGCGTTGTGAGGTTTGAAACGCTCCAGCTTCCAAGGGCAGGGCATCAAGGTTGCGATGCAAGGAGGAGATTGTTGACATGATGTGTTCCTTGCCATGAGTTCCGTTGATCGTAATCCCTGGTTTGACCACTAAGGAGTGGTCGAACACCTGATCTGACTTTAGATTTGGATTTCTTGGATTTTTCCATGGAAGATTGGGCTTTGAATTACTCGATTTCAGTGAGTATTCAGAAATTTAGCCTAGCCCAAAGTTCGAGTGTTGGGTGGGTGGAATCTGGCCACAAGATAATGGGTGGCAGGATAGTTCACCGCCAGTGGTCCGAGTTCGTCTCCAACGAGCTCCAAATGCACCTGGGCCATGAATGAAGTGACCAGAAGGACCTCCTTGACCAGGGTGAACTTCTCTTTGATTTATGGGCGAGGAAAGAAAGTCTGATGGGTCATCGTCGAAGCGCCTCCCTTTGCCCAACATGCAAGGCAAGGTAGGTGGCTCCACCAAGGGTTACTTCGATGGTCGTAGCAAGGGCTCTACTGCTCTGATTTGGGCATGCTTGGATGCGTTGGAAAGCTTATATCGCAGGCTATGAGGATCTGATGTAATCTCACTGTGCTAACAAAAATGTGTTTCAATTCAGTTCCACTGAATGCGATGTGTTCTATCCACTCACATTTGTGATCCTTGTGCTCCACACTCTTCACCATTGGTGTCCATTGGGTGCCCCAATCACTGGTAGCGTACATCAGTGAGAGCAAGGCATCCTTGAGGTTGCCTCTACACCCACTAGTGCCAACACTACAAGACCATGTGTTGGACTTACTTGCAGCTTTGGAGAGTCTCGGTGTAGTCCTCCACACCATGCTCGGTGGTGCTCTGCTGGTGCGGGTTGCAGACTACTTGAGCCCGAGCACTCTTGCTCAAAGGGGGCATTGAGGAGGAGGATGGGGTGTGACCCATTGCTGTCAACTGTTGGTCCGCTTGGTGCTGAACCTGCTCAACCTCAGGGAGGAGCCGAATTACACACCGGTCCTCCGGCCGCATCATATTAAGGTGGAGATTTTGGACGAGCAACATGTAGGCGTAAGGGTGTCCAGAAAGTCCTCGCAGCCAACCCGTCCTGGCTGCGTTCCCTTAGCATCCACAACACCTTTCAGGACGCACAGAGAGAGAGAGAGAGAGAGAGAGAGAGAGAGAGAGA
>SZWC01019556.1:40582-52450 GCA_023375785.1 Penium margaritaceum | reverse complement strand
AAGTTCACCATGTTGTCGGACTGCACTATGGTGGTGTACCACATCATACCCTACTGATCTTTGATTGCGTTTATTGGGAAAATGCAAATTACGTGATCTATAAATTTGTTCAACTTTTTTCTTGAAACGTTATTTGGGTGGCACCTAAACTTTTGTCGAACGAAAAAAACGTGTTCATTAAATTCGATTACGAACATGCTCATGCCCGCATCCGTCGATCATTCGCATCGTCCGACTGACGCGAAATCACTCATTCACACTCAAACTGCCATGTCAGACTGAGTTCACAGTTTCGACACCCTCGATCCGCACATCCCGCTCATGCACACCCATTGCGCGAACAGGATGTGCACCGCGATTGCAAATTTTTTATTTGCAATACCCTAAAAAACTTTGAATTCAATTATTTATGTAACGGATTCGACGGAATCCTTGGCCGACTAGGCCAAAACCGCGGTGCTTGAGGGTCTCGACCCTCAAGCCATCCCGTCTAACCACCCACAGTCTGAGGTGACCCCAATCGAGCCACGTGGCACCTTCGACCTGTTGGCATGGCACTGCCACGCTACACTCCCCCCCCGCTAGGATTGAGAGCCGCCTCGGCATCTCTGGTAATCCCAAAGTGGGATTCCAGCCCTGGAGCTCTGATACCAATGTAACGGATTCGAAGGAATCCTTGGCCGACTAGGCCAAAACCGTGGTGCTTGAGGGTTTTCGACCCTCAAGCCATCCCGTCTAACTAGCCACAATCCCAGGTGACCCCACTTGAGCCACGTGGCTCCTTCAACCGGTCAGCATGGCACTGCCACGCTACAACTTACCTGTTGCATAATCAATTCGACGAGATTTTAACCAGGTTCAAATTAACTAGGTTTCATGTATGAATTTGATGAAACACCAGGGGGGGCACTTTGAATTTGACGAGAGCGCGTGTTGAGCTTTTTTAAATCGATGAAAGAGTTGACGTTTGAGTGTTTGGACGGTCGGAACTCAATCTTCGGCTTGCTTGATGCCATGGAAGGACCCTCGCCATGGTGGCGAGAGTCCTTCCGTGGCATCGAAAGCCACTAAAGCGGTTATAAGCCACCTGTTTTGCTCGTTCAAACTCAACAACCAAATTTGCAATCTTGAAAGGAGGCTAAGGACGACATCGAAACGGTCGAGACCACGGATAATGCTTAAAATCACTACAAAAAGGCATCAAATAGTGTACTCCAATGTCCACAAGATGCGAGGTTTGTCGTGGGTTTTGTGACAAAATTTTGTGCGACCCGTTGCCGAGGCTAGTCCCATAACATAAAAAATGGGCTAAAACATTTCTTTTGGCCAAACCAGTTTCGGTGCGGCCTAGCCTTTGAAAACAGGTTTGGAACTACGACAATAACAAACAAGTGGAAATTCGCACACAAGTATACAATGGGTTACATAGTATACATAGTAATGAAAACAATAATAATAAACATACGAAAAAAATAGGAAAGTGATTGACAAATGTGTTGTTGATGACTTGAGGGGGATAGTGGTACGTTTGACATAACATTAGGGTATTGTATCAAGAGCTTTATATGTCAAAGTAAATATTGTAGAAAATTTATTGTCTAATTATCATGTTTACAAATGGAAAATTTCCATGGAATTGATTTCATATGTCCATTATGGTCATACGCAAGTCCATAACTACATACACCGATGTGCACACAAGTCTGACTTTGTGAACGTTCAGATGAATTAATAGGTGTTTGAAATCAATTTAATTCAGGTAGTTTCACCTTCACATGAGTTTTTTCAGACTAGTCTATGTTAATAATTTACTACGACTACAACATGAACTATAAAGTAAGATGTTTATTTAATACACTTCAATATCTAGGATTCTTTTTATGAATTTGTTTTACCCACTTTATCATTTGTTAGCACATATGAAGACATTTCTAATGCTGTTGTATTGCATATTCAAGGGAAGTATGTAGCTTCAGCTGTCTTGGAGAGCATATGTTGAATGTGCATATATTTTCCCTCCTGTCAAAAAGGATAAATTGATCAAAGAGTCCCGTTTTCCTCCCTGTCCTGTGAGAGGTGATGTGTTGCCGAGGGCTACTAGCGTTGGAGCCTATCTGAATCCTCATCGACCGGAGACTCAAACCTGGCAAAGATGTTCGAAGTTACAGGCCGGCCTGAACGGCTGGACGGCCGATTTAACGCCCGAGCAATTCTGGCCGTCCTGGTTTTCTTAAATATATAACGTTTTGTTAATCCTTTCACCGACGGCGCTCGTACTTGAACTTTAAAGGTGGTTCGATTGAATGATCTGTTTCTACTTGTGCTTTCTAAGGTCAAACGCCGGTGGTAACATATGTTGTAGTTTGATTCTAAGTTTAATATTCCCGAAACACATGGTCCCTCGAAAGCTCAAAGTTTGGGGCGGCGTACGAGGTGAAAGTTTCCCGTCAGGTCGGAGTCTGGTGACAACGCGATTTACCAGCGGAGTAATCCTGCGGTCATCGCTGACCGTCACATCGTTTATGAGTAAAAAGTTAGTGTAGGCGCTTGCCATACCCTCATGTCTACATTGTCGCGAAGTATAGTGTTGATAGTGGTCAGGTCATCGCCTCGGACAAGCTTTACCTGTCAAAAACAGGTCCACGAATTGATGACGATACCGTACTGTCCTTCACTTTCGTTCACAACTTGAAACCGAATTGAGTGATTCTTACTTTCACCCAAAAAATGGCTGTAGCGGGAGGGCCGGTTCGGCCCTCCCTCCTCGCTGATGCGAGGGGTGGTTGCGCACCACCCCTCGCGTCAGCGAGGGCTGGCCGGCGGCCAGCAATTTGCTGGCCGTCGGCCAGCTTGCTGTCGGCCAGCTGGACGGCCGGCGGCCGGCCAAGCGACCGGCCGGCCACCGGCCGGCCAACCGCCAGCCGCCGATCGCGGCCTCAGCCGGATCGGCGGCTGGGAGGCCACGAGGGCCTCAAGGGCGAGGCCTCGTGGCCTCATGCCCTCGTCCCCCCCTCGCCCTCCTTGCAAACAAGCAAGAGAGGATGAGGGATAGGGGGAGCGAGGGGGAGGTAGAAATAGCTGGCACGAAATCGCCAGCGTGCCTCGCACGCGACGATTTCGCGCCAGAACGACAAAAAGAAACTTGAATTTTGTTTTATGACGAACTTCGACATAAAACAAACAGAATAACTCGTGCGAACACACGAGTTCGAGGTAAAAATCCCCGGTTTGGGTCCCAAAACCAGGGGTTTGGTTAAAAACGGAAATGGGCCTCCGGAGACTCGAAATATTTGAGTCTCCCTGCTCTGGATCATTGATGACGATTGCCCCTCAGTCTTGCAAAGGGGGTAAACCCCTGACGCGGACTGAGAACGCCATTCTGCGAACTCCGACGACGACTTCAGAGCAGGAGCTGGAGACACGACCCGTTACAGTGGTTCTCAGAGTGAGACGACCCTCGCGACCAAGGATTCGACGGAAACGGCAGCTACGACATAGATAAAACGCCGCCGGCAGCTGCAAGCAGCAGAAACGCCAGAAGGGACTACGGCATCCACACTTCACGGATTGAAGCGCCAAAAATTGCGTTAGAGAGCTTGAAAAAAGATCTACTTTGTGGAGACACTTTCTTCCAGCATCTCCACACTTCCAGGGGGCTAGGAGGATTTTTGTGGGGCGGGTTGGGGAGTTCCCACCTCTAAAACCATAAAATCCTCCTCATTTTCAAGGCTCCTTCAAACCTCCTTCACCCAAAAAATTGGGACAGCGTCCCTCCCCAAGCTTAGGGACTCTCACGACCTGAGAGAACCCTAAAAAGAAGGAGGGTGACAACTTGGGGACTTTTGGCGGCTCCCCCAACGCCGCCGACTCAAGGAGGACGCAGTCGGCTCAAGGAGGACGCCGCCAAGGGGCGCAAGACGCGCAAAGAAGACTCAAGAGGAGGCCAAGGAAGACAAGAAGACAACAAGACAAGAAGAAAAGTAGTGTTTTGTTCTAGACCTTGTACTTGCTTATCTTCTTGCTCTTTGTCTTAGTTTTGTGAGCGGTACTCACAATTCTTGTTCCTTCTTTGTATTTTGATTTTCTGTTTTCCTAGATCCTAGTTGCTACCAAGTGCCGTGAGTCACGGCCTAGGAGGACTAGCTTCTAAACCCACGAACTTGTGCCGACGTGGCGGCCTAGGAAAATAGATGTATAAATTGAAATTGCCTCACTGATCGTGAGAGCAACACCTTAGGAGGCGATTCCTCCTCGTTGTGGGGTGATCCTCACAACAACCTTCACGTGCTAGTTGCACGAGCGGCGGGATGGCAAGTGCCGGACCGTCTAAGACCAACAAGGGCAAGGTGGTGACGGCGTCACCACGAGCTCTCGGCGGACTCCACGTTTTGGGAGCCGCCGCCGCAAGCACGGTTGCCAACCCAAAGGCAACCGTGCCGCCAAGGGCAACCCTACCGCCTAAGGCAACCGATGCCAACCTCGGCGAGACCGAGAAGCGTGCGGAGGCCGCAAAGGTGCTTGACGAGCACGTCGACGCACACATGGGCGACCCCCATGCGACGGATGACGCAATGGAGGAGGACCCCGTCAAAGAGCACAACGTCGACGATGGCGAAGGCGACGAGGATTGTGACCATCGCCATCGTCGTGCGACAAACTCGAGCCGATTGCTCGAGAAGGGCAAGACGCTCGTTGCATCGCCTGAAGCTGCCGACGGCAGCGAGACTGCCAAAAGCAGCAAGGGCGTTGAAAGCAGCCACACGGGAAGTTCCCGCGAAAATGAGCCGGACGACGTTGCCGCGAAGGCAATTTGCGATGACCGTCGTAGGCTCGCGGAGTTTGCTGCCGAGGCCGCGGGCCAACTCAAGATCACCACCGGTGGTGGAGATACGTCACCACTCGAAGGAATGGGGGCGGACCCTCCTTCATACGATGCGGCCGCAATGGGGCAAGGCAGCCCCCACTCGAGCGTCGTCGCCGACGACAGTCTCCTCCGAAAGGTGGGGCTCCTTGGAGGCGTGTACGCGAACCGTACCCTCTTGCAGTAGGTAAGGGTGCACGGACAACGCAAGGCCCTGGAGGCTATCGCCAATGCTCTGACGACATCGGAGCTCAAGTTTGCGTTCGCCAACCTGCTCGCCCACGTCGGGCAGAGCATCACGGACCTTGACCATGATCGCCAGCTGCAGCGCCTCGCCGCCCATGAGGCAAGTCGCCGATGCAACAACCTCAACAAGGCGTTGCAGAGCGTGACCTAGGTGCGGATGCAGCAGCAAGTGCAACGTGCCGCAGCTGCGGAGGCCACTGCCGGCGGCAGCGACGACTTGCCTACCTCGACGACTTCGGGGTCGGTCATGAACACGTCCTTCCTCCACAGTGTGGAGATCTTCCGGAAGGGCGTGATGTTGGCTCTAGTGGGTGTGGAGGCACCCTCAAGGATGCCTAGCTCTCAGTGGTTCACGCTACCAAAGTTTGGGCAGCCAATGGACACCTTTGGTGAAGAGTGTGGAGCACAAGGATCACGGATAGGAGTGGGCAGAACTCGTCGCATTCAGTAGATCTGAATCGAAACACGTTTTTGTTACTTATCATAGTGAGATTACATCAGATTCTTATAGCCTGTGATCTAAGCTTTCCAACGCATCCAAGCACGCCTAAAACGGAGCAGTAGAGCCCCTGCTACGACCGTCGAAGTAACCCTTGGTGGAGCCGCCCACCTGGCCTTGCACTCTAGGCAACGGGAGGCGCTTCGACGATGACCCGTCTTTCTTCGCCTTTCTTCGCCCAGAAGTCAACAAGAAGTTCATCCTGGTCAAGGAGGTCCTTANTACATCAGATTCTTATAGCCTGTGATCTTAGCTTTCCAACGCATCCAAGCACGCCCAAATCGGAGCAGTAGAGCCCCTGCTACGGCCGTCGAAGTAACCCTTGGTGGAGCCGAGCCGCCCACCATGCCCACGAACGGGAGCGACGGGAGGCGCTTCGACGGTGGCCTGTCGAAGCGCCCTTCCTGTCATCCCAACGTGGGGAGGGGCATGCCTTGGTCCAGGAGACCATCCACATCCATTCCTTCATGGCCCATGTGCCTTTGGAGCCCAATGGAGACGAACTAGGATCACTGGTGGTGGAATATCCCGCCACCCATGGCGGGTACCAGATTCCACCCACCCAACACCCGTTTTTCGGGCTAGGCTAACTTTCTGAATACTCACTCAAATTGAGCGATTCAAAGCTCGATCCTGCATGGAAAAATCCAAGGAATCCAAATTTAAAGTTAGATCAGGTGTTCGACCACTACTCAGTGGTCGAACCAGGGAGTACGATCAACGGCACTCATGGCAAGGGGCACACCATGTCAACAATCTCCCCCTTGCACCGAAGCCTTGATGCCCTGTCCTTGAACATCTACCATGCTCTGCTGCCCGGCCAAGCTGCCACTGTGAGCAACTCTCCTTAGCTGCCCTCCACCAATCACAACACATACCGGCGGATGCCTTGCTCCACACTGTCGTCACTTGTGCCCCCGTACGGGACTTGGCAGCACCCTCATGGCCTGCCTTGTGACCCTTGTTGTCTTGGTATTGCTGCTTGCCGCGACAGTCGGCCACCTCCCTGAGATGACCTGGGAGTACTTGTCTCCTCGCTGGACTGCTCCCTCTCACATGGGAGACCCGCAACCCTTTGCGGGGTCCTCCCCCGTCTTCAGAGACCTCGGACTCCCTTTTGAGTCCTCAAGCGCCTCCGAGTGTGCCTTGGGTATTGTTGTGTTTTCAGCACCCTTGGCACCTTGCAAACTTGGCCCAGCGTGCTGCACACCTCCCCCACCTTGCTGTAGTGCTTCCTTGGTGCTGATCTTGGCCCTTGAGGACACGGCCTCTACGCGTGCCGTTTTGACCAAGATGTTGCCGCCTGCATTGCCAGCTTTGGCTTGCCCTTTGTTGCAACCAGCCTCGCGGAATCCGTGGTGCTACAGCTGTGACTGCTCCTTAAGCCGCCGCCTACGCTGCTGCCGCTGTCTCGCCGCACGTCCCCGACGCGCATGCCTCCCCCTCATGGAGAGGTCTTCTGGTGCTGGTCCCTTGGTCTGAGTTCCCGTGTTGCACTCCTCATGCACCTGCGCTTCCTCTTTTGGAGAATGTGGAGAAGCGGAGGTTTCACTCCCCTCTCCAACATCGTGCATGTTGCATGCATCATCCGCCTGTTTTGCAGAATTCAGAGATGCCGACACACCTGCCNCCTTGAGTGCTCGCCCTCCTCCTTGAGGACTTGGAACTGACAACACCTTGACCACACCCTGCGACATGGTCCTCCGCTCAGCCACCATCGCCCCCTTATGGGACTCGGCAGCACCCTCTTGGCCTGCCTTGTAGCCGCGGTCCACCGTCGTTGCCGCTCGGAGCGCGTTTTGCTCCTTCGGAGAGCTCAGCCACGTGCCTTTGCTCTCCCCCTGTTGCGCAGCTCTCCGGACCTCGTCCACCCACTTTTGATGCGGTGCGCCTACTGCCCGGCCTCCTGCCGTGTGGTGCTCTTGGTCCCGGTCTGCTGCTGCAATGAGCCCCTTAGGCTCAACTTGAGGACCAGCCCTCATGGCGTCCTCCCTCTGCTGCGTGGTCCTTCGTGCCGCCACCGGCGCCTCCTCTTGAGACTTGGTGACTCCTTTATCAGCCGCCTCGTGGTCACGGTTCACCACCTTTGCAGCCCGGAGCTTTTCATCCTCTGGTTGAGAGCGCGGCCCTTTACCGCCACTCTCCTTCTTCTCAGTTCATGAGGCGGAGCCCTGTGCACACGACTTGCCGGCACCCCGTACCAATACATGAGCGGCCACATTTTGGCCCTCAAATCGTTGCCGTAGCTGCTCCCCTTCTGCTGAGGTGTAGAGCCCCTTGTGCTCCCCTTGAGGACGCACCTCCTTGCCGTCCTCGTCTTGCTGCATGGTCGTCCTTGCAGCCATCACCGCTCCCGCATGGAACTCGGCAGCGCCCGTTTGGCCTACCTTGTAGCTCTGGTTCGCCATTCTCGCAGCACTGGACCCTTTTTGCCCATTAGGAGAGCAAGGCCGCCTGTCGTTGATGCTCTCCCTTGGCTGGTCTGCCACGTGGACCACTTGTTTTGCCTCCCTTGGAGACTGTGCACCCATCATCCGGTGTCCCGTTGCATGGCGTGCCTTTTGGTCCAGATCTCCCGACCCAGCCTGGATGGTATCCTCCATACCACCCACTGCACCCTCAGGTTGCCCCTTCTTGGATGCAGATGCAACCGCTTCCTTCCTTCGACGGCTGTCCACGTCGTAGTCACGGCTCCTCCTTGTGAGGACGTCGGCACGTATCCGGTACACACCTCTTTTGTGTGCACCATGTGCCACAACACGTCCACTGCCCTCCTCTTTTAGGAGACAGCCCTTCCTCGTGAAGGTCACTTCGAGTCCCTCTTCAACGAGGTGACTCACGGACAGCACCTCTGTCGCCAGGTCAGGCGCTTCAAGCCTCTTCACCGCAGCGCCCTTCTTCCTGACCGACTCATCCACCTGCTTTTTGCCTCCTCGGAGCACATCACCTCCATTGTGATGTATGGCGGCAGCCCCTGTTTGTTGCTTCGCCTTCTGCTCCCCCTTGGANAGCATTTTGTCCCGTAGATCAACATCGCTGGTGATCGCAGAGGCCCGACTGTTAGGAAGGGCCAGGAGGAGTGCTGCTACTTGCAATTGGGAGTCGATGGCCCATCCCGCCTGATGACAGCGGGACACCATCGACTTGACCTCTTGCGCGAGCTCCGACGGGCTGGTCTCCTCATCGGCTTGGAGGGTGAAAAGCCGTTTGATGAGGAGGAGACGTTGCTGAAGACACGACGGGTTGTGTGCGTTGCAGAGCCATGCCCAAGCCTCCGTGGCCTTCGTGCATCCTTGGACATGTGCGCGTTGTGCCGGGCACAACGCCGTTGCGATCAGAGCAAGCGCCTCGGTGTTGCGCTTCTCGAACGCCTCCACCTCCTCGGCCGTCGCGGACGCCGCAGGAGCTCTCTCTTTACCTCTGACCAGCTCAAGCAGTCCCTTGTCATCAAGACAGACCTCCATGGTCCACCTCCACAAGGGGAAGTCCCTCCCGTCAGGCGAGAGGACGTCTATACTGCTCTCTTGCTCGGTCGTTGCCATGGCGCGCGTCGGTTGCGTGAAAGATGATGAGCTAGGGTCCTTCTAGGCACGTGGGCCCATAACCCTTTTGTTGGCTCTAGTGGGTGTGGAGGCACCCTCAAGGATGCCTAGCTCTCAGTGGTTCACGCTACCAAGGTTTGGGCAGCCAATGGACACCTTTGGTGAAGAGTGTGGAGCACAAGGATCACGGATAGGAGTGGACAGAACACGTCGCATTCAGTAGATCTGAATTGAAACACGTTTTTGTTAGTTAGCATAGTGAGATTACATCAGATTCTTATAGCCTGTGATCTTAGCTTTCCAACGCATCCAAGAACGCCCAAATCGGAGCAGTAGAGCCCCTGCTACGGCCGTCGAAGTAACCCTTGGTGGAGCCGAGCCGCCCACCATGCCCACGAACGGGAGCGACGGGAGGCGCTTCGACGGTGGCCTGTCGAAGCGCCCTTCCTGTCATCCCAACGTGGGGAGGGCCATGCCTTGGTCCAGGAGACCATCCACATTCATTCCTTCATGGCCCATGTGCCTTTGGAGCCCAATGGAGACGAACTAGGATCACTGGTGGTGGAATATCCCGCCACCCATGGCGGGTACCAGATTCCACCCACCCAACACCCGTTTTTCGGGCTAGGCTAACTTTCTGAATACTCACTCAAATCGAGCGATTCAAAGCTCGATCCTGCATGGATAAATCCAAGGAATCCAAATCTAAAGTTAGATCAGGTGTTCGACCACTCCTCAGTGGTCGAACCAGGGAGTACGATCAACGGCACTCATGGCAAGGGGCACACCATGTCAACACGTGAAGCTGACCGAATGGCTGAACTGCATGGAGCACGTCCTACGTGTCCACAAGGCGCCACTCAGTCAGTGGGGCGACCTTGCCACGACGCGGCTTGAAGACAAACTCTTCAAGTACGTGGTCAAGGAGTGGACTGTGTAGCAGCCGCACCTCGAGTGGCAGCCCATGCCGTGGGAGGCCTTCTGCGCGATTATGCGCAAGAAGTGCACCCAATGTGAGGAGGCATAGCGCGCCTTCCACAAGATCAAGGACTTCAGGCAGCTGGGTAGCTCGCTCGAATCCTACTTGAGCAAGTTCACCGCACTCGTGGAGGAAGCCGAAAGCTTCACCGAGAGCGATGGCACTCAGACGTTTAAGTACCCGGAGTGCATGCTGCTGGAGTACTTGCGTGATGGTCTCGCCAGCGAGAAGCTGAAGGACAAGACCACCACGATAGCCACTGGCCAAGCTTAGACAAGCTGGAGGGCGTTGCGCGACTACATGAGCGAAGTGTACTCGGCGAACCCGAAGCACTACTCTGATGCACGGCCAAACGCGCGTGCACAGCAGGGTCGCGACATGCGCGTGGACGCTGCAGGGGCTGGTGGGTCAGCCGAACAGCGAGGCGGGACCAAGGGCAAGCAGCCTACAAACCCTCCGGCCAAGAAGGCTGGTGGATACAAGGGTATCAACAACAAGCGCAGCCGCAAGAATGACGAGCTGCAGGCGGCGTGTGAGCGTCGCAACGCAGCCTTCCGCGAAGGGCTCTGCCACAACTGCATGCAGCCAGGCCACTGTAGGGCTCAGTGCCCTGAGGCTGCTGGTGGTGGACAAGAGGCCGCGGCGCTAGCTACAGCAGCACCACCTCGTGGGGATGGTGCAGCAGGAGGCCGCGGACAAGGCCGTGGAGAGGGTCGCGGTCGCGGCAATGGGCCCGGCCATGGTAACGGACAGGGCCGTGGGGCGGGTTTTCCCCACCCCTGAGTGACGGCAGTGGGGACCACTCAGGGGTAAAAGTAGATCGCGAGTGTGACTTCATGTTTTCAGACAAGGATGTTAAACAATTTGAGTTTTTGACGAGTTCAAATTTCTCTGTTGTTTTCTCCCCTCTCATTGAACCTCATTCTGCACTTGCTGATCGACATTGCCCACTAAATCTTGCATCGCCAGACGAGATGCATGACCGAACCTGCTTAGTGGTGGCAACACCAACCACTGTGCAAGAGTTGTGTAACACGGTAATTGAAACAAACGCCCTCAAAGCGATGAGTTCAATCACATTCGCAGTACCTTTAGTCGACGATTTCGACCCAGTGAAATTTAAAGACTGGAAGGTGCTGGCCGAATTCACACGTGCCCACAAGATGTGGACTCAAGTGGGTGAATCATGGGAGTTACGATGCCCGTCATACAGATTCTGTGTTTATCGTAAGCTCGCCTTACCGTCGTCGAGTCTGTTCACTCGGAAGAGTGGAGGCAGCATGAGGCAGCAGTTCAAAGGACACCTAGTTGGTGCTCCCGTGAACGTACTTGTTGACACTAGAGGGGACGACTCTTTTGTCAGCCTTGGCTTTACCCGTCGGGTTGGTCTGAAGTACGAGCCATCAAATGGCACAGTTGTTGTTGGTGACAACCGTACGGTACCCGTGATCGGTACTTGTAAAGCAAAAATTTGTATTCAAGGGTACACACAGAGTGTCACGTTGAAGGTACTCAACCTTCTTGACCCGTTTGACGTGGTGCTAAGGGATCCCTGGCTCCGTGACAACAAGGCTCTAATGTGTTTTGAATCAAAGCGTTTGATCCTCCGAAAAGGACAACGCCGCTTTACGTTGATTCCGAGTACGGAATTATCACCGACCTGACTCAAAGTCCATGCCAGCTTGTCTGCAATGCAGGTCAAGAGACGTATTCGACAAGGTTGTCGATACTTCTTGGCTCA
>SZWC01019554.1:15855-33883 GCA_023375785.1 Penium margaritaceum | reverse complement strand
CCCGGGCTGCTGGTCCGGAGGGGCCAGCGGACGCGACGGGGACTGCTGGCTCAGAGGACGCGACAGGGGCTATCGGCTCAGAGGGACGGAGTGATGTGTCACCCGGAAGCGACAGGATGGAGGACGGACTCACCACTCCCCCACGCGACGGGAGGGACACGGACGAGCCGGAGCGGATGAGGTCGCGGGGAAACAGGTCCTCGAAGAAGAGGGCATCGCGGGACTCAACGATGCAGTGCCGGGATGGGTCCCCGAAGCGCCAGGCCTTGGATTGACGAGATACACCGAGGAAGGTGCAAGGTGCACCGGTGAACTGAGTAACAAGCTCTACAGAGCTGGGGGGAGGCTAGTTGTTGCAGGGGTCTCCCATTGTGTCTCATTCTTCATTGCTAATCAGTCATTTCGAGTTTTCAGCTGCTTTTTGGCGCTAACACTGGCGCGCACACTTCTGAGTAACAAACCCAGAGCTTCCAGACTTAGTCTCTAGAGCAGCAGACTGAGGGGGCAACAGACTTAAGCAACGAGTGTGGAAGCGACCGCCGACAGCGCGACCTTCGAGGAGACCTACCAATGGAGCTGAGCACGTCGTCAGAGAGAGGAGGCTCCAGCGAACTGCGAGAAGACCTCAGCGTGCGTCGGCTCCACCGGACGACACTCCATCATCGTCGAGTCTCGCCATCAGTCATCTGCACGCCGATGTACACAAGCCGGGAGGACACAACAAAGCACAATGTGAGCAAAATCTAACAATGCAGGCTCAGAGGAATGCAGGCTCTTGCAGGGTTTGTGAGCACAAACACACACACACACACACCCACACACATACACGCTCACACACACATGCACACGCACACACACACGCTCACACACGCACACACACGTACATGCACACACGCGTACACACACACACACACACACACATACGCACACACACAGGCACACGCACACGCACACGCACACCCACAGACACATGCACGCACGTACACACAGAGACACAGACAGACACACACGCGCACGTGCACGCGAACGCGCACGCGCATGCGCACACACGCACGCACGTACGCACACAGGCACACGTGCACACATGCACACACACACACAGTTATCTCTCTCTCTCTCTCTCTATCCCTCTCTCTCTCTACCTCTGTCTCTCTCTCTCTTTCTCTACCTCTCTCTCTAACTCTCTCTATATCTACCTCTCTTTCTACCTCTCTCTACCTCACTCTACCTCTCACTCTCTACCTCTATCTCTCTCTCTCTATCTCCCCCTCCCCCTATCCCTCTCCCTCCCTCCCTCCCTCCCTCTCCTCTTCCTCTTTACTTCTCTCTACCCCTGTTTACCTACAGGACATTGTCACTGTCTGGGACAAACAAGCTCCTTTGTTGTCAAATTGATAGTTTTGAAAAAGCACATCATGCAGAACATGTTCAGAACTACTACAACTGAAACCAATCCAAAAACACCGTGCCGCTGCGCACGGCACGCGGTAGTGTTAGTTTGTCATAAAACTGGCCCAAAACCACTGTTTTGGTCGTAACTCTGTGCACAAACAGCCAAACACAACACTTTCTGAACCTAGACGTGCAGAATCTTGAACCGGGCGCTATGGTTAGTCACACACATAGTAAAAAGATCAATCAGTGGACACAAAATGAAATACATGCAAATCAGGCTCAAGAGCCACTCCACCGAGAACTCTAGCAACTGATGAAAAATTGCAAAGCACCCCAGCAAGCACTATGGACATTGTGACAGCTGTCTGGCAGCCGTCTGGTCACTGCTGGTGGGTGGAGCCACCACCCGTCGGTGCTTCGGAGGTAGTTGCGTCTGCATCAGGGAGTTCCACGAGCATGGACACGGCCAAGTGGTCACAGGAAGCTTCACAAATAGATGGGGATGACTCACATCACAACACTCCCCCATGATTGTATGGTACGCATGTCCATACACGTAGAATTGACACAGCTGCGCAACAAGATGCTCAATAGTCCATACTCACACACCCCACTCTTGGCCACTCTAAGGCAAGGGGCGAAGCCAGGAAGGATGAATGGCCACCATGAAATTCCCGCGCTCCAGTGCCTTGGTTAGGAAGTGAGCCCATTGTATGTTCGTGCCGACCCAGATAACATAGATCACCCGTCGTTCCACAAGATCACGCACAAAGTGAAACAACAACGTACTTTGTGCGTGCATGAAACAAACCGGATTTCTCTACAATGGCAAGGGCATTCCGATTGTGACAGCGCAAAATGATACAAGACATAAACTCACACAACTCATGAAACAGACGTACTGCCTTAGCAGTCCCACCTTCCACCACAACATACTCAGCCCCTGATGAGCTACGTGGAATGTAGCCCTGCTTATCGCTATGCCACAACACAACGTTGCCACTTAGCAGGAACACATAGCCTGCCCGATTGCGCCCATCAGGAACACATAGCCAGTCCTTGTCTGTGTAGCCATAGACTACCACCAAACAATGCCGTTGAAAACAGAGTCCTAGGTACGATGTGGAGACCATGTACCGCACCACTCGCACAGTCATGTGAAGTGCTCTCGTTCGAGGACACTACAGAAATTGTGCAAGGAGGAGAAGGCAATGTTGGGTCGTGTGGTAGTGGCCAAGTACATCAAAGAGCCAATTAGGCGCACGTACAGGGTCACAACCACTATCTCCCCCAACTGTGTTGGATCATGCACCTTCAGAGCATCCTGCCTGTCAAGTGTGATGGGGGTGGAGGTTATGGGAACTGCACCAAAGAGGTCAGCAAACTGCTCCCCCACAACGGGGACGTATTGTGCTTGATGCAGCAAGAGTGTCCGCCACTGACGATCATGTACGATCTTCATCTCAAGAAAGACAGCTATAGGACCAAGGTCCTTTATCTTGTAGACAGTCTCTAAGATTGCCTTGGCCTCCTTCACGGCCTCCGTAGAAGGAGACGCAATTAGGAGGTCATGCACGTAAACAAGATGGCGGTGAAGCTCCCAGTTGTTCGTCTGTGAAAAAAGGGTTGGCATCACAATACACGTATGGCACGTGTTAGTGTGCCGACGATCTCCTGGTTCCAGCACCTGGGTGACTGTTTCAAGCCGTACAAAAGCCTTGCATAAGCTCCAGACCTTTACACCAACCTCAAAACCAAGTGGCTGGACCATGTAGATCTCCTCCTCTAAGGTGCCATGGATGAATGCATTTTTTGCATTCATCTAGTATAGCTCCCATTGGTGGTGAGCAACAAGAGGTGGTCATGTGGCCAACGGGTGTGAAGGTGCCAGTGAGATCCACACCCTCAACTTGTGAGAACCCTTTGGCCATCAAACGAGCCTTATAGCGATCTAGTGTGGCATTAGGCTTCACCTTCTTGTGAAAGACCCAGTTCGCCTGACCAACCTTCCGTCAAGGCAAGAAATTGAAAAGCTCATAGACACTGTGCTTACGGATGGCTCTCAACTCATCCTCACAAGTAGCATGCTACAACTCTACATCCTGAGGCGATGATGTCTCCTTCAACATGCGTGGATTAGGTGTCTTCAAGGGAGAGCTCTGTGTGGCTAAGACACATGCCTCCAGACTCAGTATGACCATGACAAGGTCATCTAGAACATCACCAGCAACTAAGAAATCTTGGGAGACCAATTCGTGACTGACAGGGTACAATGGGTGCACCTCATTGTCTTCCGCTTGGACACTTAGGCCAAGGGCCTTCATGCCGGGCTTGCCACTCTGAACATTGAGAGTGGAGCTTCTGGGTTGTTCACTGAGTCGTAGAGGCCAGTGGTTGAAGACGACCGCCGGGCTCATGGGAGTAACCCGAAGCTGAGGTGCCTGCCTCTGGCTCTGTAGCAAGCGGCTGGTCCACAATCGTAGGGACTGGAGGCTTGTAGGGAAGGGGAGAGGATGCAGGATGATCATGGACAGGTGTTGGCTTGCGTACTGGGGAAGGAGGTGTAGACAAAGGACCAGGTGAGACTGGGGAGATGTCCAGAGGCGCAAAACTAGGTGTGCCAGAGCAAACTAGCATACCGTACAGAATGGCATATTCACCTAAAATAAACTTTCCATTTCTCCTATGCGTTCCTACTGAAATGTTTTGCTCATTGGGTGAATCACTTGTGAAGTTATGGGACAAATATGCCACTTTGCCAATCATTGTTCTCACTTTCATTTTGTTCACACTTGGGTTTAAGTCCACAAGGAAAGAATCACATCACATTGTTAAAAGCTAGAAATGGCAGGTTCAACACTTCGCAAGCGGCAACAAAGAATCTACAAAGCATACAGTTCCTCAGGCTCCGGAACCACCCGCTCGTGAAACAGATCAGAGTCTCCAGCTATGGCCTCCTCCGTCGGAGCTTCACGGAAACCTGCATCCAAGCACCGATCAAATCTACACGCTTCCCATGCATGCTTTAGAAGTTCCTCATTGTCCTTGAGGCTGAGCCAAGACTGGAGCACCCAAGTCGAACCTAGATTCTGCATTTTAGCTAGCCCTCGGTCAACCTTCCCGTCGTTTCCAGCTTCAAGGCTCATGTGTACCTCATTCGTATGCCACTCATGGCACGCACTTTCAATGGCAGCTTTGAATGGCCGCTGCAAGCCCACATCAGCCGGTTACTCCTTTGAGGTGCAGCCGGCTGGTATGAACAACAAGCGGATGTACGAGTAATGGTTCTTGAGGAAATTACATTGGAAGTGTTGGCACTAGTGGGTGTGGAGGCACCTTCAAGGATGCCTAGCTCTCACTGAAGCACGCTACCAATGTTTGGGAAGCCAATGGACACCAATGGTGAAGAGTGTGGAGCACAAGGATCACGGATGTGAGTGGACATAACACGTTGCATTCAGTAGATCTGAATCGAAGCACATTTTTGTTACTTAGTATAGTGATATTACATCAGATCCTTATAGCTTGTGATCTAAGATTTCCAACGCATCCAAGCATGCCCAAAACGGAGCAGTAGAGCCCCTGCTACGGCCGTCGAAGTAACCCTTTGTGGAGCCGCCCACCTGGCCTTGCACTCTAGGCAAAGGGAGGCGCTTCGACGATGACCTGTCGAAGCGCCTTTCCTCGCCCAAAAGTCAAGGAGAAGTTCATCCTGGTCAAGGAGGTCCTTATGATTACCTCATTCATGCCCCTAGTGGATTTGGAGCCCATTAGGAATGAACTCGGATCACTGGCGGTGGATTATCCCGCCATCCATGGCGAGTACCAGATTCCACCCGCCCAACACCCGATTTTCGGCCTAGGCTAACTTTCTGAATACTCACTCAAATCGAGCAATTCAAGGCTCAATCCTGCATGGAAAAATCCAAGGAGTCCAAATCTAAAGTCAGATCAGATGTTTGACCACTCATCAGTGGTTGAACCAGGGAGTACGATCAACGGCACTTATGGCAAGGGGCACACCATGTCAACAATCTCCCCCTTACACCGCAGCCTTGATGCCCTGTCCTTGGAACCTGTAGCATTTTTAAACCTCACAGCGCAGACCAAGCTTCATGTAGCTTGTGTCGTGCCTGTCCTTGGGCTGTGCCTTGGTCATGGCGTCGGCGAGCATGCGCTTAGTGCCACAATACACAAAGGTCGCATCTCCCTTCGCCACCAAGTCCCGCGTGTAGTGATGCCGGATCTCGATGTGCTTGGTCCTCCTGTGCAGCACCGGGGTCTGGGTCAGGCTGATGGCACTCATGTTGTCACTGTTGAGCACCGTTGGCTTCCTTTGCGGCACGCCGATCTCCTTTAGCAGCCGACGCAGCCACATTACCTCCTTTGCGGCTTCCGTGAGCGGAATGTACTCTGCTTCGGTGCTGGACATCGCCACAAAGTCCTGCTTCCTGCTTGCCCATGAGAGTGTTGCACCACCAAGCACAAACATGTACCCCGACGTTGATTTTCTGTCATTCACACCACCAGCCAAGTCGGCATCCGAGTGGCCGACCAACTCAAGGGAGTCGTCACGCGCTCCCCTTCCAAACACGAGCCGCGACTGTTTTGTCACCTTGAGATAGCAAGGGATCCGCTTCACCCTTTGCCAATGCAGCGGTCCAAGGTCAGCAACGTAGCGGCTCACTCGGCCCTCCGCAAAGGCCAGGTCGGGCTGCGTTGCCACCATGGCGTACATCATGCTCCCCACCGCGGACTGGTATGGCACACCTGCCATCTCCTCCTTCTCCACGCCCGTGCTAGGGCCCATGCTTGAGCTCAACTCGCATGTGGTGGTCATGGGTGTGCCGATGGGGTTGCACTCCTCTATGTTGTAGCAACGGAGCACCTCTTGGACATACTTTTCCTGTCCCATCTCAAACGTGTGTGCCTTGCGGTCCCTCTTGATGGCGACGCCGAGGTAGTACTCGAGCTTGCCCATGTCGGTCATTTTGAACCAATAGCCCAGCTGCCGCTTCAAGTTCACCAACTCCTCTATGTCCGATGACAGGAGGATAAGGTCATCCACGTAAAGGACCACGATCTGGTGCAACCCCGGCTGCTTCCGCACGTACACGCTTTGATCCGCTTTGCACCACTTGAAGCTAAGCTCAGCCATGAAGCCATCCATTTTCAGGTACCACATGATTGACGCTTGCTTCAGTCCGTAGAGCGCCTTACGAAACCGGGACACTTTTCCCGGTGGCGCATCCACCCCCTCCGGCACCTCCATGAGGACCTCCTTGTCCAGGTCGTCATTGAGGAAGGTGGTTTTCATGTCCATTTGGTGGACTTCGTAGTCCCGCGCCGCCGCCACCGAGAGGATGGAGCGGATGGAGTCAAACTTTGCCACCAGTGCGAAGGTTTCTTCGTAGTGTTCACCCTTCCGTTGGGCGTATCCCTTTGCCACCAGCCGTGCATTGTACCGCTCCATCTTCCCCTCCTTGGTGAGCTTCTTCTTGAAGATCCACTTGGAGCCGATGATTTTTGTGCCCTCCGGTCTGTCAATCAGTTACCAAGTGCTGTTCAATTCATGAGAGGGGAGCTCAGATTTTATGGCTCCCTCCCACTCAGTCCCATCCTTCTGCTGCAATGCCTCCTTGAAGGTCTCGGGCTCCTCTTGCGCAAAGAATGCTCGAGTGAACCCAGTCCAGGTACCCTACGCGGCATCGCACCATTTTTCCATCCTCCTTACGCGTCCGCTTCTTCGGGGCTACTGCTGTTGGGGCTGCTGCTGCCGCTGCTGCTACTGCTGCTGCTGCTGCCCTCTCGCGGCGCCACTCGCACCGCTGACTTGCTCCCCCTCTCTCGGGGACCGTGGAGATGCGGGCTCACTCCCCGCCTCCTCGTTCAGCTCCACTACTGTTGGCGCTTTGGACTCATTGTCCGACTTGGCTGAAGGCAAATCAGCCGCTCCCCCATCCCCTGGATGGTTCCCGCTGGTTGGAGCCGCTCGGACGTCACCCTCATTTTTGTCCTCCGGCGTTTCCCCCTCAAGGAGTGGCAACCACTCCCCCCGCTTGGAGAGACCCGCGTCCTTGTCTGTCCAACGGCTGTCCTTGTCGAACGTGACATCGTGACTCTTCACGATCTGCTGCCTCCGCGCGTCGAAGAGCCGATACCCCTTGCTCCCGCTCTCGTACCCGACGAAGATGCACTGGCGAGTCCTTGGGTCCAGCTTGCCCCGCCCCTCATGTGCCTGCACAACAGCATGTGCAACACAACCAAACGTGCAAAGGTGTGCCACAGTTGGCTTCCTCCCGCTCCACACTTCTTGTGGCGTCTTCCACATCTTGGACTCCGCGTCTTTTAGCGGCTTTGTCGGCGTCAGGTTCATGATGTACGCCGTTGTCCGTGCCGCCTCGTCCCAGTACCATTGCGCGAGGCCGGCATCACTCAACATGGACCAGACCATGTTGAGGATGGTGCGGTTTTCCCTCTCGGCGATGCTCTTCTGCTGCGGAGAGTGTGGAGTAGTTTTCTGCCACGCGATCCCCTTGCTCGTCATCCATGCCGAGCAGCCCTCGTACTCGCCGCCATTGTCGCTCCAAACGGCCTTCACCTTCAACCCTGTTTGCCGCTTCACTACCGCCACAAAATCTTGCACACAAGTCAGGACATCACTCTTCCTCTTGATGATGTAGAGATAGAGCTTGCGGCTGTGATCGTCGATGAATGTCACAAAGTAGCGTGTGCCCAAAATGGAGCTCTCAAATGGCCCGCACACGTCAGTGTGGACCACCTCCAACTTCGCCGATGCACACGTCCCTTTGCCATTGAACGACTCCCGTGTCGCCTTGCCGACTACGCACGGCTCACACACGGCATTCTTGGCTGCGTCAAGGCTCTTGACCTCAAGACCCCGCACTACTTCCTTCTTTGCCATGTCCCTGACAGTTGAGGGAGCGATGTGGCACAGGTGACGGTGCCATAGGTCCAGGTCTCCATCGTCCTTCTTCGCAAGGTGGGCGACGTCGGGCCCCGCCCGGCTGCCAAGGATTTTTGCACGGAGCAGTTACAAGTTGTCCTCTCGCTTTCCGCGTGCAATCACCTGGCTGTTCCCCTTCTTGCAGATGATGGCCTCCTTCTTGTTGAAGAGCACCTCGAGCCCCTTGTCAGTGAGGCAGCTCACTGATAGCAGATTTGCCCCAAAGTTGGGCATGTGGAGCATGTCATGAATTGTGCTCGTGACAGCCTCCCCGTCCACATCCATCTCGATGCGGACGTTGCCTTCACCGGCAGCCAACTCCGTTTTGCCGTTGGCCACTGTCATGCGCCGCTCCAAGGCGCTATAGGTGACAAATGCCGCCCGGTTGCATTATGTGTGGCGGCCCGATCCGGAGTCAATCACGGAGACTCCCGGATTTGTCAAGTCGGTGGACTCCTTTGCCATCATTGCGAGATCGTCCTTCTTTCCAGCCTTCCCTGGCTGGTCCAACTTCCTGTTGGGGCAGTTTTGTGCATAGTGGTCCTGTTTTCCACACTTGTAGGACTCACCTTTGTTGTCACATTTCTTGGTTCCCTGCTTGGCACCCTTCCCCTTCTTGCCTCCCCCTCCAACTTGAGGACGGACGGCATAGGCGGACTTGATGTTGCCCCGCTCTCTCTCCCACCATGCCGCATCCATTCGTTGCGGACATACTCAGCCACCTTCTGGTACTTTAGCTCATCGGCGGACCAGCCGCCTACGACGGTGATCATGGAACTCCAACTGTCCGGCAAGGCTAGAAGGAGGATCATGGCTTGTAGCTGAGGGTCAACCTTCCATTCGGTGGCTACACACTCGGCAGTGAGGAACTCGATGTGCTGCAGGATCTCCATGATGACGTCGCCTTCGTTGGCTTGGAGGGTGATGAGCCTCTTGAAGACGAAGAGCTGGTTAGCAAGGTTGGTGGACTGGTAGATGGTGCAGAGTTTCTTCCAGGCCTCCATGGCCTCCGTGTATCCTTGAATCCGTGCGCACTGCAGCGGAGCTAGCGCTAACACCAACAATGCAAGCGCCTTCTTGTTGCGCTTCTTGTACTTGTCCACTTCGTCCGGCGTCGCGGTTTCCGGAGGCGCGGTCTCTTTACCATTGACCAGCTCAAGCAGGCCCTTATCATCAAGGTGGAACTCAAACTGCCACCTCCACAAGGGGAAGACGTTTCCATCAAACTTGGAGACGGCGCCGATGCTCTCTTGCTCGGTTATTGCCATGGCCCGCAGCGGTAGCGTGAAACTTGAAGAGCTAGGGTCATTCTAGGCACGTGGGCCCATAACCCTTTTGTTGGAACTAGTGGGTGTGGAGGTAACCTCAAGGATTCCTAGCTCTCACTGAAGCACGCTACCAATGTTTGGGCAGCCAATGGACACCAATGGTGAAGAGTGTGGAGTACAAGGATCACGGATGTGAGTGGGTAGAACACGTCGCATTCAGTAGATCTGAATTGAAACACGTTTTGTTCATTAGCATAGTGATATTACATCAGATCCTTATAGCCTTTGATCTAAGCTTTCCAACGCATCTAAGCACGCCCAAAACGGAGCAGTAGAGCCCCTGATATGGCCATTGAAGTAACCCTTGGTGGAGCCGCCCACCTGGCCTTGCAGTCTAGGCAACGGGAGGCGCTTCGACGATGACCCGTCGAAGCGCCTTTCTTCGCCCAGAAGTCAAGGAGAAGTTCATCCTGGTCAATGAGGTCCTTATGGTTACCTCATTTATGCCCCTAGTGCATTTGGAGCCCATTAGGAACGAACTCGGATCACTGGCGGTGGATTATCCCGCCACCAATGGCGGGTACCATCCACCCGCCCAACACCCGATTTTCGGGCTAGGCTAACGTTCTGAATACTCACTCAAATCGAGCGATTCAAAGCTCGATCCTGCATGGAAAAATCCAAGGATTCCAAATGTAAAGTTAGATCAGGTGTTTGACTACTACTCAGTGGTCGAACCAAGGATTACGATCAACGGCACTCATGGCAAGGGGTACACCATGTCAACAGGAAGTGTGCGGGTGGCAAGCATCAAGGAGCAGAATGAGTTTCTGCGTCCCGCCCTTCCTTTCTAGATGAGTGCACTTGTGATTGTACCATGGATGCACAATGTGCGTGATCCACTCCCGAGTTGTATAGGCATCAGCCAATGGTTGGTGGTGTGATTGAACGCAAAGTGGTGGTCCTCAACAACACGGCAGGCGTCGGTGTTGTCCGGATGAGATCTCTCTGTTTTCCCCGCGTAGATGAGTTGTAGAGGAAGCATGCCACCAGCCATGGTTTATGCCATTAGCGCTGTGATTTGGCGCTTGTTGTCTAGTGCCCCCACAGGAACTCTTTTGCTCCAACTGGTGCATAGGTCGTGTCACCTGCACGAATCATGAAAGACTAGTGTAAGGGCGTTGGTTGGACTGAATGACCGGGGAGGTCAGTGGATTGCATGCGGCAAAGGAGGACTCACCGGTGGGTACAATACTGACTCCAGTGTGATCACCGTTGACCATGAAGGTTGCACTGACCTGGTTCATGACCATTAGGGCTGCAACTCACTTGTGCGTGGCGAGTACGAAATCCTCTCAAATTGCTAGAAAATTTTGGGTGACGGAGGTCCCGCAACAGTAGAACAAATGCATGCGATCACGAATGAAGGTGCGGATCCAAGCACGTGAGAATGTCATGCTCCCCCCATTTTTTGGTAGCTATTGAGGATGATGCTTCTCTTTCATGGTGGTGAGGACCCCGCAGATGTTTACAGAGTTTGACTGTCCCAGCACTCCTCATGTCAGGGATGGCAGCAATCATGACAGCTTCAAAGCCAGGGTTGCGGTTCAAAAAGCTGGTCCGACCGCGGTAGCCATGCGTCCATCTTGCTGTTGGTCATTGCACCTTCAAATCCTCCGGGTGAGTAAGAAATGAAGCAAACTTGGGCAACAAGTTGACAGATTTTTATGCGTACCAACCACGTACCGTTGATGCATTGATTGTAGATGGATCGCTCTCCACCTTCACGGCAGAGCTTGCACAACAGGTCCACAGTTGCGTAGGCAGTGCCGCAAGCACCCATGGTCGCATGGATCAGCGGGAGGTGGCCATCGCCAAGCCAGTTTACGTACTGGTCAAGCCGTCCTGCAGGTTGGTCTTCCGTTGGTGTTGTCGCATGGGGAAGATGGGACTTCATGGTCTCATTTGCAGATGGGGGGATGCCGGGTGTCTCAACAACCGCAAGGACGGGGCACAGATTTTTCTTACGAGGCCTTCCAACAGGGCAACTCTTTGGAACTTTGCACGGCTTGGGGTGGGCCACCTTGTGCAGATCAAAGTTGCATTGCCGCTCAGCGGCACCTTTCTCTGGAGTGAGACGCTTCACCTTGAAGTAAAAAAGGGTCTTCATGGCAAATGGAGCGTATGGCTACAGGTGAAAGGAGCAGATGGTGGAAATTGGATGCGAATGCATCTAAGAGTCACACGAAGCTCACTATGGAGTCCAAGGGTGATGGCCTTGACCCTTACATACTTGGTACAAGCAAAGCAGTGCGCTCAGCGCCTCGTCTCCAAGGCGCTGAGCGCTTCATTACCGATGCATCAGACGTCGCAATCTGACGGACGTCCGCACTTCGCAATTTCAAAGGATCGAAGATTGAAACTTTCTTAGACCATCAAACACCTCGTGACTGCCAAGATTCGAACGATGGGTGAAAGTGAATATCTCTTTTGCCCCAATTCCTACAACAGGCAACAATCCACAAAACAAAAAAGGACCTAAACCCGGATAATATGAAAATCACAAAAAGTCATCCCTCAAACCAGACAAGTATTCCATTTAGTACGGTAGGCATAGAAGTAGGTGTGCCAGAGAGAACCGGCGCTGGCAAGAAGACCGGCACTGGTGTGTCGGGAGTAGGTATGCTAGAAGGGACTGAGACTGGCACAAGAGGAGGTTGTGCCGGAAGGGACTGAGACTGGCATGACAACACGTATGCCGGAAGGAAACAACACTGGCACAAAGGCAGGTGTGCCAGAGGAAGCAAACGAGGCCACTGGATCGACAGCCACAATGGCCGGATTGTCATTAGCCGGAGACTAGACCACAGGTGAGGAAGCTCAGATGGACACATTCGTAGGTCTAGACCGCCCCATCCACCGGGAAGCCACACAAGTGGGAACATGGTCAGCGGCCAGCAACAGAATACTAGATGTTTCTTGGTAGCTGAGAGCCTCGAAGAAGAGAGCTTCTCGAGATTCGATGATGTGGTTATGAGTGGGATCCTCAAAGCGCTAGACTTTTGACCGTAGAGAAATACCAAGGAAGGCACAGATGCGACCCCAAGGTGAGAACTTGGACCCGTGTTGGTCCTCTGTGTACATGACGCAAACTACGCACCCCCAGCAAGACAGAGGTCGGCACGATGGCCAAACCACAGCTTGTACGGCGTGACATGGTCCGGAAGAGGACCGTGTGGTAGGCGGTTTGAGACCCACGTCATGTAGGAAAAATCCTCAAAGGCAATGGACTTTGAAAGACCGCGTTCAGACTGCATCCTCCATGTTGCGAGTCTAGCGCTCAGACACATTGTTCTGCTGTGGTGTAGCAGGGGTAAACAGCTGGTGAAAAGTACCGCACTCAGCAAAGAAGGTGTCCATATTGCCTAAGAACTCACCAGCACAATCCAAGCAGAATGTGTGGAGGGTCTGACGAGACTGGCACTCAGCCATCTCCAACCACAAGCGGACTGCCAGGACGGCATCGCTCTGGTGGCGGAGGATATAGACCCACCTCATCTGGGTAAAGTCATCAGTCAGGGTCAGGACATATTGCCGCTGATCTGAGAGAAATTTGACAAGAACGGACCGAGAAGGATCGAGTGGACCAACTCGAGGGGGCACACTGCCCAGAAAGTGGAATTGAGTTAAGTGCAACATTGCATCTTACCCTGAGGGAAGAAGAGACATTCGGTCTTGGGCGGCTTCTCAAAGGAATCCATATCAAGACCGAGGGCTGGCTGAGTCCGAATGAGCTTGGGTAAAGTGTTTGAGCTTACATGGCAAAGGTAGCGATGTAGCAGACACTGATGTTGTGGGGAGAGAGCACCAGTGACAAACACACGTGCAGATGCAGAGGAAGGAGAGGAGATAGAGTAAGTACAATGAGACACACAAAACATGTCATTGACAATTGAGACAAGAAGAAGAACAATAATAGTTTCGAGACCAATCACAGTGGTAGAGTCAACGGCGTGTTCAAAGACACATCCTGGTGCAAGCACAAACAGAGAGTAGGCTGAGCTCAAGAGCAGGGACAAAGAGCATATTGAAATGTACAAGGAGCCAGACGGACCATCGAAGAGCAACACCCCAACACCCTGGACAGGCAATGACTGACCAGATCTTGTGTTAAAAGACCAAACTGATGTAACAGGACCAAGCACCACAGAGCCACTACGACGACATATCATGTGGTGGATGGCTATAGAGTCAATGATCCAAGTGCTGCTTGCCTCATGACCTGTTGTTGACACAGAGCAATAGGCCACAGAGCCTTCTTCCTCTGCTAGGCACTCAGCAGAGGACTCAGAACAACAAGAAACAGCAGGAATTTGTGACTCATTCAGCCAGTTAGTATGGTTAGGTCCATCATCATCACAAGCCGACTCAACTCCTCCTCAAACATCATCACGTACAAAAAACACAGTAGGACAAGCTGTCTGTGGAACACTAGGCTGTGACAACACACTCAAACCTCCCTGAGCATTTGGTGCTAGCAGCTAATGAAGCTCCACCATCGTGCAATACCAGGGATCCTGAACCCTGATGCTACGTGTGGAAGTGACAGCGTCTGCTGTTGTCTTGGCCGCAATGTGACATGCTCTTGTGTCGTCAGAAGCCATCTGCTGTGTGTGCGTTGCCTAGAGGCCGCACATGATCCTGGTCTAGTTGAGGGGCTGTTGGCACTCCGCGTAGAGGTGAGTACTCCAGCAGTTGTAGTAGTGGACAGATGTCCACTGCTAGTACTTGCCAGGTGCTGCTGCTGTTGCTGTTGCTCCTGCTCCTTGCTACATTTCTGCTTTCCCATTTTCCCCTCTACGGTTGTTGCAATTCATTGAGCCTGGCCGCCTTGGATAGAGGGTGATAAGGAGGAAATGGTGGATGTGGGACTTGCAGCTGGGACGAAGGCGTCATAAGAGTTGCGATCGCTGATGCAACAAGCAAACTCTGTTGATGGGTGACAATTGCCTCATGAGCAGATGTCGCCTGGAGAAAGTAGTGATGAGCCCAAGGAAGCAACTGCAGTGACTCAGACAACTTGGAGAGGGCCACTCGATCGAAACCCGCGAAGAGCTTCACCTGGTCCAGATGTGCCCCCATCATGATGGTGTCAAGGGTCCACAGCTGCGTCCCGCCACCAGTTGTCGTGCATAGAGGCTCATGGAGTGCCTCCAGTTTTCAGCTGCAAGCTCTATGGGACGCTTACAGAGGGAGTGGAAGCCACGCAGGCAAGCCGCCCTCGTGACGTGTGTCTCCACAGCAACCAGTGCCGGGGCCAGCTCCCAAACCTGGCGTGGGTCGACTCCAGTCCCGGTCCCCGTCTCACCAAGAAGGGGTGGAAGTCGACAACAGTCTCCTGCGTCACAACATAAAGAAGACTACACATCACTCTCACTATTGTCTGGACTTGGTGAGCATCACTTATCTGGGATGGGCTGTGGCAGTAGGGCCAGACACCCTCAGAGTCGGCCCACATCCGAAACATGGGCTCCCAAAACTTAAAGCCCTCATTGCTGTTGTAGCAAGGTGGAGGTGCCTCAAAGTACTCCGGTTATCACTCCATGGAGAGGGAAATCTCAAGGTATAAGGAGACCACAAGTGAGAGATATACCACCAAATGTGAACGTCATTGAACATCGTGGCTGCTGCTCACATCAAGAAGGTGGTGGGATAGGAGGCATAAACTGCTGAAAAGATGATGCAGATCCAGCGGCTCCTCCGTGAGGCTCCTCAACGTCCCCTCCCTCAGTAAGTCTATAATCTCGTACAACACGTCGGTCTTATGCAGCTATTGGCAACACATCTCATCCTACACCAGACAAAGCTCGTGAATTGTGAGTGATTGAAACCATGGCCTTATGACGCCCGAGAAAGAGGAAGAAGAGGGGTCTGCCAGGTCCTTGCCTCTCTCACGGACCGGCGCTCTGGGGCCGCTTAGAATGGTTTTGAACATGAAATTTGTTGGAACGAGGAACCATTTGAAACACTAGCACAAAACAACATTTGACCCCAAAATTCTGATGTGAATGTAACCAATGATGACGTCCGCAAAAACACTACGCCAGCAAGAAAATTCAAAGCAAAAAAAAAAATGCTAGCGCAAGCTACATTAGTGAAGCTGCATTTCTTCTAGTTCACGCGGACTGTGCGTGACAAATAAAAATGGGAGGGAAGAGACCTCGTCATCCCCTTGTGCGGTTGTGTAGCTGCACAGCGCAATGTGCAGCAAAGCCGCTGCGCAGCAGTGCTGTGTAGCACAAAAATTGTGAATGATGCTACACAACACTGCTTCTGCTGTGGCCGTGAGTGCTGCTGCTCCGCTGTTGTCATGGCTGCCGCTGCTGTAATGCTGCTGCTGCTGCTGTTGCTACTGGAGCTGTAGCAGCTACAATGCTATTGATGCTGTCCGCGGCTGCTGCTGCCGCTGCTGGTGCTCGCTACTGCTGCCGTTGCTTGCTGCTACTGCCGCTACAAACTGTTGCTGCTCGCTGCCGCCGCCGCTGCAACCTGCTACTATGAGCTGGGCCTAAGGTGCGTACAAGTGTGAGAGGAAAGACACGAGTTCGGCTCATGGTCCAAACCGCTCTCCATGGACAAGGAACGAGGACACGCTCTGCCCTTGTGGGTATGACCCTCGAGTCCTAACGAGACAAGCTCTGCCCTTGTGGGTACGGCCTCGTGTCTGTGGGAGAACTTCCTCCACCATAACTAGGGGCCATCGGCTGGAGGGGCATGCAACGGAATGCACCTTGACAACTCGATAGCAGACATCGGCCTCATCAGCGAACATCGGTCTCAACGAAGCAGAGGAGAACACGCAGAGTCAAGGACAGGACCGCTGACCGACTCGGCACCATGCCGGAAAGTCAGGCGCTCACTCTCCCCTCAAGGCCCGCCAAGTTGGGCGCGGCCAATGCCATAGCAAGGTTCGATGGCGAAGCCTTTGGGACCTGGAAATGGAAGTTTGAGGTGGTAATGAGGGTGCGAGGGTACCTGAAGATGCTGCAAGGGATGCAGGTGGAACCCGAGGACGAGACAAGTCAAGAGCATGATGCTTTTCAAGAGCGCAACGACATTGTGTTGGCGCTTCTAGTCACTTCAATCTCTCCGTCCCTCCTATCCCACATCGAGGGGTGCATAATAGCAGCTGAGGCTTACACCAAGCTGACGAACGTGTACCAATCGACCTCCCTTGCTAATCGGTTGTTCATCCTACAACGCCTCATCTGATTGCGGGTGGGCGAGGGAGAGTCGATCCCCGACTTCCTCAAACAGTTCGAGGGACTGCTTCAAGAAGCCCGTGCAATTTCCTGGCATCTCGACCAAGCCATGCAAGCCATGATCCTCCTCATGGCCTTGCTGCCAAGCTGGGACCCAATGATCACCACTCTGGGTGGTTGGGCGGAGTCGGAGCTCACGAATCCACGTGTCTCCAAGTACGTGCGCAATGAGGCCATGCGGCGCAGCAACGGCGTCATCAATAACGCAGCGTACGCGAGTGGGTCAAGCGGCACTAACTCCAACCAAGGCAATAGTGGAAGAAGTGGCGGTGGTGGGAAGAATGCCAAGAAGAAGGGCAAGTGCCATAACTGCGGCAAGGCAGGGCACTTGGCTAGGGAGTGCCGAGCTCCCAAGAAGGAAGGCAGAGGTGGTGGGAGTGGGAACAGCAACCACAGCAAGAAGGTGGACAGCTCAACGAGCATGATGGCGAAGAGCGACCCTTCGGCGAAGGGGTCGGCACTACTTCGGCCTGGAGCCTTCGGGCTTGACTCAGGCACTGACTACCACACCTCCAGGGAAGCGTGTGGATTCTTGCTCTCACACCGTCCACTGCCAAGTTCCAGTGCGCCAATGGCGGCATCGAGTACGCAGCGGGTGAGGGAGAGAAAGTTGTGCGAACTCAACTCAATGGAGCTGAGGAGTTACGACTTCAAAACATGGTCTACATGCCCACATTCGCAGCGAACCTCCTGTCTGTCTCTCGGATCACTGATCACGAGATGACAGTGATATTCACCCAGAAGGAGGCGGTGATCCTCAATAACAAGGACGTCACCGTCTCCTACGCCACATCAGACCTGATCGCCCAGGTGCCAAGAACCGACGGGCTCTACGTGCTGCAGACTGAGAGAGCTGACAAGGGGCACGCTGCGGTGGCGGAGGCAGTAGCGGACAATGCACCACCGGTGAAAGCCAAACCACCATCCAAGTTGCCTGCTGTGGCAACCAAAGACGCGGGAGTAGCAACTGCTTCGCTGTGGCACAGACGCCTTGGGCATGTGGCTGACAGCACCCTGCAGGTCATGCAGGATCAAAAGCTGGTACACGGGCTGGAAGGGTGCGCGCTGAAGGGTGG
>SZWC01019554.1:1671-15814 GCA_023375785.1 Penium margaritaceum | reverse complement strand
AGCAACTGCTTCGCTGTGGCACAGACGCCTTGGGCATGTGGCTGACAGCACCCTGCAGGTCATGCAGGATCAAAAGCTGGTACACGGGCTGGAAGGGTGCGCGCTGAAGGGTGGGCACAATCAGGGGTGTGAGGCTTGCCTACAAGGCAAGACGAAGCGGAAACGCTTCACCAAGAACGGTTGCAGAACGGAGGCCATACTCGACCTGATCCACAGCGACGTGTGCGGCCCAATGCACACAGCGTCCAACGGCGGCAGCAAGTATTTCCTCACCTTCATGGACGACTACTCCAGAAAAGTGTTCGTCTACTTCCTAAAAAATAGAGGAGAGGTGCTGGAAAAGCTGTAGGAGTTTGTCGCCATGGTGGAGCGGCAGACTGGAAAGAAGGTCAAGGCCTTGCGTAGCGACAATGGCGGAGAGTACGAGGGGTGCAAGCCGTGGCTCAAACAGCATGGCATCGACCACCAAACGACCATCCCCTACACACCACAGAGCAACGGCGTGGCCGAGCGCATGAACCAGACCAGTCTGGGCATGACGCGAACCATGTTGTTTGACTCAAAACTGCCACCGCACTTCTGGGCAAAAGCTGCGCGCACCGCCTGCTACCTCATCAACCTCATGCCAGCCGCAGCACTGCGCAGCAAGGGGGCGAGTACGGAGCAGAGCAAGGAGCGGATCACGCCACAGGAGGCGTGGTCAGGCAAGAAGCCTGATGCCTCTCACTTGAAAGCATTCGGCTGCACCGCTTGGGCCAAGGTCCAAGACAGGCAGGGAGGCGGCAAACTGGATGCACGTGCGCGCAAGTGCGTGATGGTCGGCTATGAAGCCGCGCACAAGGCGTACAGGCTGTGGGACCAGGCAGCTGGGAGAGTATTCACCTCCCGAGACGTAGAATTCAAGGAAGAGTCAAACGGAAAGGAAGAGTTGCTTGACCCCGAGGACTCTCCCAAACAGGGAGAGTGGATTGTGCTGGAGGCAGGAGATGTACCCCCTCCTAACTGGTGTGGAACGCCAAAGCTGCAGGTAGTGAAAACTGCCAACACAGGGAGAGCGTCCGCTCAGGCTGAAGCGGAGACGAATTCCGACACCTTGTCGGAGACATCCGAGGCCTCTTTGGAGGCCAGTGGCTCTACACCTCCTGCTACCTCATCTAGGGAAGCACAGCATCAGCAGCATGAGCAGCCAACACCAACACCGCTAAGGCACAGCACGCGCCAAAGCAAGCCTGTGAAGAAGTACAACGCAGGGAATGCCGAGTGGACTGGCCTGAGCTGGTCGTGCCTTGCGCAGGGAGAGCCAAGCACCATCGCTGAAGCTCCCTCGCGGCCGGATGCCGCAAAGTGGAAGGAGGCGATGGAGAGCGAGCTGGCCTCCATCAAGGAGAATGGTACGTGGGAGCTGGTGGACAAGCCACCCAACGCTCACGTGGTGGGCGTGAAGTGGGTCTTGCGCGTGAAGCTGAAGCAAGACGGCAGCATCGACAAGTACAAGGCAAGAGTAGTGGCGAAGGGATTCTCACATAGAGCAGGGTCTGTGTACGATGAGACCTACTCTCCTGTCGCTGCCTTTACCTCAATCCGATCCTTGCTGGCTGTGGCTGCTGCACGCAACATGGAAATTCACCAAATGGACGTCAAGACGGCTTTCCTCTATGGGAAGCTGGACAAGGAGATATTCATGGAGGTGCCCGAGGGGGTCGAAGCCAAACCGGGGCAAGTTTGGAGGCTGGTCAAAGCGCTCTACGGGCTGAAACAGGCCCCAAGGATCTAGTACAAGGAGATGGATGGCTTCATGGCCACCATTGGCTTTGCGCACTGCCACAACGATCCAAGTGTGTATGTGCGTGCGGATGACCAAGAGCTGCTGCTGGTCGCACTGTATGTGGATGATCTGATTCTGAGCTCTACCTCTAAGAAGGCCCTTGTGGTCCTCAAAGAGCAGCTGAGCAACAGGTTTCACATGAAGGACATGGGAGAGCTTGAGTACTACCTCGGCATCGCCATCCACCGCAACCAAGCAGCAGGCACCATCGAGCTCAACCAGATGAAGTACATCACGGAGGTGCTTCGGTGCTACGGCATGGAAGACTGCAAACCCCTCAGCACTCCTCTCCCCACTGACACCAAACTCACCTCTTCTCACTCCCCCAGCACGGAAGCAGAGCGTCGTGAGATGCAGAATGTCCCCTACCAGTCTGCGGTAGGGAGCATCATGTATGCCATGGTTGGCACACGGCCTGACATCGCGTTTGCTGTGGGGCTGACCAGTCGGTATGTGGCCAACCCTGGGCCACTCCACTGGCAGGCCGTGAAGCGGATTCTCCGCTACCTTAACAGGACACGGCACTGGGGGCTGCGCTACGGTGGCCTCCAAGGAACAGACCCTCTGCGCCTCAAATGCTACACCGACGCAGACTGGGGAGGCAATCTTGACGACAGGACGTCCACCTCAGGATTCGTGTGCATCCTGAACGGCGGAGCTGTCTCTTGGGCGAGCAGAAAGCAGGACTGCGTCTCGATCTCCACTGCTGAAGCTGAGTACGTCGCACTCTCAGAAGCGTGCAAGGAGACACAGTGGCTGCGCAGTCTGCTTGCTGAGATGCAAGCACCGCANGCTACGGCATGGAAGACTGCAAACCCCTCAGCACTCCTCTCCCCACTGACACCAAACTCACCTCTTCTCACTCCCCCAGCACGGAAGCAGAGCGTCGTGAGATGCAGAATGTCCCCTACCAGTCTGCGGTAGGGAGCATCATGTATGCCATGGTTGGCACACGGCCTGACACCGCGTTTGCTGTGGGGCTGACCAGTCGGTATGTGGCCAACCCTGGGCCACTCCACTGGCAGGCCGTGAAGCGGATTCTCCGCTACCTTAACAGGACACGGCACTGGGGGCTGCGCTACGGTGGCCTCCAAGGAACAGACCCTCTGTGCCTCAAATGCTACACCGACGCAGACTGGGGAGGCAATCTTGACGACAGGACGTCCACCTCAGGATTTGTGTGCATCCTGAACGGCAGAGCTGTCTCTTGGACGAGCAGAAAGCAAGACTGCGTCTCGATCTCCAATACTGAAGCTGAGTATGTCGCACTCTCAGAAGCGTGCAAGGAGACACAGTGGATGCGCAATCTACTTGTTGAGATGCAAGCACCGCAGAAGGAGGGAACTGTCATGCACATTGACAACAAGAGCGCGATTGACATCGCGTACAATAATGTGCTCTCCAGGCGGACTAAACACATCGACATCCACTACCACTACACACGCAACTTGGTCGCCAAGAACGTGGTGGATCTGCTGTACGTCGGGATAAAGCAGATGCTTGCGGACTTCCTCACAAAGCCGCTTGATGGTGACCAGCACAAGGTTGGTGCACAGGGCATCAGACTGGTAAGCGCTGCAGACGAGGGCTGAAGAGGCGGCCTGACACATGGAGGCCGACATCGCAGGGCTTCGGGCCACTGCAAGAGTCTAGTCGCAGATGGACATAGGTGCAAGGGAGAGTTTTGTTCTTTCTGGTATGCCCCTTGTCCAGTCAGCGGCAGATTTAGGTGGGCATGCACTGCTCTATGGAGCAAGTCCCCCGCAGGACAAACCGGGTATGCACTGCGCTTGTATCGCAAGTCCCCCAGGTCCGCTCCTTGGATTAAATGAGCAAGCGGATTAATTCTAGGATCGCGGGTTCAAGTCTCGCCTAGGGCACTAGGTCGCGCGCCTAAAGGGGGCTAAGGTGCGCGAGCACCTAGGGGCCTAAAGTGCGCATGCACCACCCTAGAGATCGCGCTAGGGCGCCTCGACCTCAAGCCAAGGCACCCAAGCTCGCCACTGCTATATGTACTACTCATTTTCTCATTCTAAGTGTCCACTTCTTACCCTTGAGACTTGTGCTGAAAACTGAGGCATAAGTTGGCCAACGAAGGGCAGATGAAAAAGACTTGGGACAAGCTAAAAGGGGAAACCGAGAGGCCACGGAAGGGACAAGCTTTGTGAGTTGAACAGTGTGGAAACACGATCCTGAGGGGGATATCTTCTCATAGCTAAAATGCTATGAGCGGTCGGCGGATGTCACTGTACTCCGTTTTCAAGACTGTTTGCCTCAGGCAGGTTGACACCACCCATGCTGGGCGACCAGGCCGAAGAGCACCCAGCTAGTGGAGAACCGGCCAGCTGGGGCAAAGATCTGGTCGTAATCAACCCCAGGAATTTGGGCAAACCCCTTGGTTGTAAGGCGGGCCTTGTACTTGTCCAAGGACCCATCAGGCTTCCACTTGCACCGAAAGACCCAATTGGCGCCGATGGCCTTCAGACCTAGAGGAAGGTCGACGAGGTCGTACACGTGGTGGTGTCGGATGGCAGCAAGCTCATCGGCGTATGCAACGTCCCAGTGTGCGGCCTTAGGAGAGGCTCGTGCCTCACGCAGGGTGGCTGGGTCCTCCGGGCGTGCTGTGGAGCGGACTGAGAGAGCATGTGCATCTTGAGCCCCAGCTAGGATGTGTGCGAGTGCAACCGCGACAGCGTGTCGATGCTCGTGATGAAGCATGGCGTAGCCTAGTGCGGAGCCTGGGTGGACGTCTGTAATGATGGCCGAGGTGGTCAAGCCGAGGGCCTTGATGCCAGGATCCCCACTCACGACCGTGGGAGTGGAGGAGACACGCGGAGCCACAGGGGGGTCGAGGCGTCACGGAGCGCGGTGCAACAGTCTGCGCGCTCACTGACTGCCTGGGTCGGAGGCTGCCGCGTGGGCCACGTGTGTAGCGTGGTAGGGCGGGCGATGGCACTAAGTCCGACGGGCCAACGGAGGCGGACGGGGGTGCTGGCCCGGAGGGGCCAGCGGATGCAACCGGGGCTGCTGGCCCAGAGGGGGCAGTGGACGCGACTGGAGCTACTGGTCCGGAGGGGTCAGTAGACGCGACTGGGGCTGCTGGCCTGGAGGGGCCAATGGACGCGACTGGGGCTGCTGGCACGGAGGGGCCAGTAGGCGCGACTGGGGCTGCTGGCCCGGAGGGGCCAACGGATGCAACCGAGGCTGCTAGCCCGGAGGGGCCAGTAGACGCGAATGGGGCTGCCGGCTCGGAGGGGCCAGTGGATGCAACCGGGGCTGCTGGCCCGGAGGGGCCACCAGACGCGAATCGGACTGCTGGCCCAGAGGGGCCAGTAGGCACGAGTGGGGCTACCGGTCCGGAGGGGCCTATGGACGCGACTTGGGCTGCCGGCTCAAAGGGACTGAGGGATGAGTCACCCGGAAGCTGGAGAATGGAGGACAGACTCACCGCTCCCCCACGCGACGGGAGAGACACGGACGAGCCGGAGCGAATGAGGTCGCGAGGAAAGAGGTCCTCAAAGAAGAGGGCATCATGTGACTCGATGATGCAGTGCCGGGAGGAATCCCAGAAGCGCCAGGCCTTGGACTGACAAGAGACACCGAGAAAGGTGCAAGGACATCCGCGGGGGATGAGCTTGCCACCCTGCTGCAGGGCGAGTAGCCACACAATGGCCACGCAGCCCCAGACGCGAGCCGATCAGAGGTCAGCGCGCTGACTGCACCAATGCTGGTACGGCGTGGACTGGCGGGGAAGGGGACTGTGGGGAATCCGGTTCCAGGCCCAGGTCATACAAGCCATGGCTTCAAAATAGAAGCCATCGGAGAGACCTGACTCGACCCGCATGGTGCGGACGGCGTCGGCCATGGTACAGTTCAACCGTTGAGAGACACTGTTCTGGGCGAGCGTGTAGGGCGCAGACGTCTCATGGTCGATCCCGCGGGAGGCGAGAAGGGTCGTGGTCTCACCCATGTACTCACCACCGCGATCGGAGCAAAAGCGGTGAAAAGAGCGGACACACTCGCGCTCCGCAAGGACAAGCCAGTCCTGGATGGCTCGGGAAAAATCGCTCTTCTGCCGAAGGCAGAAGACCCAGCGGTAGCGAGAATAGTCGTCAGTGAGGGTGAGGACACAACGGCCATGCTTGCCGATGGACTCGGTGGGGAGAGGACCCATGATATCCAAATGGACGAGGTCGAGAGGGGTGGATGCACGGGAGGAAGACAAAGGGTACCTGGATCGGTGAATCTTGCCCTGAGCGCAATCAATGCACTCGGTTGGGCACGGGAGAGGGAAAGTCTCCGGGTCAAGGCCCTTGGCCGGCTAGGTGCGGAGCATGCAATCTACAATGGCAGAGTGGACATGGCGAAGACGGCGGTGCAAGAGGTGGGTGTGCTGAGGAGAGATCATGCTAGTGACAAACACATGGCCTGTGGCGGCCGACTAGGAGGAGACGTAAGGAGAGGAGGAGAGGCGAGGTATATGCCACAGGTTGCCACGGGTGGTGGCACGCAGTACGACAAGACCAGACGGACGCAACGACACAATGCCAACACCACACGAGTGCACAATGGCCATGCTCATGCGGTCAAGGGCAGTGACGGACAACATGTTGAGCTCGAGACCTGAGAGGAAGAGGACATGGATCAGAAAGACATCACTGGCAGGACCACGAAAAAAAACGACGCCAACACCACGGACAGGCAACATCTGTCCGGAGCCCGTCGGGACAACGGAGACATCGCCTACAAGACCGAGCATACTAAAGGCCTCATGAGAGGCTGTCATGTGATGCGTGGCCCCGGAGTCGATGATCCAGGTCTCAGCAGGGTCCTGGATCGGGGTCGCTAGATTGCTAACGGTCACATGGCAGCATGCAAGGGACGCGGACGCGATGGAAGGATGCGCAAACCGAGACTGCCAATCGTCAAGCCATGCAACGTCTACATGGAAAGGGGTAGAGGAGACCGTGGGAGACAACGAGATAGAAAAGGAAATGGGACACGACCGCAGCTCAATCTCTGTCATGCACGGCTGGGCTGGAGAGTGTAGTATGCCCACAGGCCCTCACCTTGCACCCAGATCCGGAAGTTGAGCTCCTACCTCTGGAACTGCTCGGCGACCTGAAGCGGCGGCGGCGGTGTCTCAAAATCCTTCTGCTTGTGGCCGGCGCCCAGAGTAGGGCCAAGGAGGAAGGTCACCGTCTGCCATTGGCGCTGAGCCTGCGGCTGCGCCAGGTAGTGTGTGGCAGCAGACACAGCTGGGCTAGCGTGCCCTGGAGGGATGAATGGTGGCGGCGCACTGGTGGCAGTCTAGGGGGAAAATGGCTGCAGCGCTGCATGCTGCTGTGTCAAGGTAGCGAGCTGTTGCTGAAGAGAAGCTAAGAGGTCAGGGTTACCGCCAACAACGCCAGAGGGTTGCTGCTGCTGCCGCTACTGCTGTTGCTGATGCCGCCGCTACTGCTGTTGCTGCTGATGCTGCCGCTACTGCACCTACTGTTGCTGTTGCTGCTGCTACTGCCGTTGCAAGAAAGGGGGGCTGGGGGTCCTCCCAACAGAGGACCCCTCCCCACTGGGGCTGCCAGCCATGGTTTGGTGCCCCTTGGTTTTTTTTTCTTATGTCAGCAGTGACTTCAGCTTAGGGCGGCTGATGTTTGTAGTGGCTACCGTGTTATCTATAGGGCTACTGCTATAGATGACTCCCTACCCACCCTTTGGTTTTCGTCCCCCTTCCTCTCTTGTTTATTTTTTATGTTGATGATGTCAATAGTGATGTCAGCAGTAACGTCAGCAGCGGGATGCTAACGTCAGGGATGCTAACGTCAATAGTGATGTCAGCAGAGGCGGTTGTTGGGGCCGCTGCTGCAGCTGCTACTGCTGCTGCTACTACTGCGGGCTGTTGTTACTGCCCGCTGCTACTGCTGCATGCAGCTGCTGCTCGCTGCTGCTGCCAGTCACTGCACCTGGGTGACGTTGCAGCGTGCATCGTCGTCCACAGGTGTCGGACGCGGCCTGCCGCTCACCTCCTCACGTCACGCATGGGGGTCAATGCTGCCGAAACAATTTGGCAACATTTCCCCTGGCCTAGTGGCCGTGGGAAAAAATCTGACGCCGCCACCAGGCGGGTCAATGATGCCGGATAAAATCCGGCAGCATTTCCCCTGCACTGGCGCGTATGGGGGTCCGCCGGCGATGACTGGCACATGTACGCCAGTCTTTTGCTACTGCTGCTACGCTCTCGCTCTGATACCAAGCTAGAAATGATAGGCGGCAGGTTGGGGCAGCAGCGTTGTTGATGCAGTGTGTGGGTTTCCACGCTCGTTGCTTGAGTCTGCTGCCCCCTCAGTCTGCCGCTCTAGAGTCTAAGTCTCAAAGCTCTGGGTTTGTTACTCAGAAACGCGCGCGCCGGTGTTAACGCCAAAAAGCAGCTGGAAACTGAAAGTGACTGATTAGGAATGAAGAATGAGCAACAATGGGAGACCCCTCCAAGTTCTATCTCCCCCCCACTAGTGTAGAACTTGTTACTCAGCTAACCAGCCAATCAGAAAATAGTCCTAGACCTATTTTCTCGCAGGCAGGGTTTTCTCAGTGTGCCGTGCCAGACGACCGACATCCCAAAACTCGTGCGTCGTCCGTTTTTCCTGAAAACTGGACCATAAAACAATACTGACGCTGCGAACGCAGTCGTGCGGTCAGAATCAGATAGAAAAACAGCAGCAAAGAGTTATGGCTGCCCAAACCCAGGTAGTGCCTAAAGCAATCTCTGATGCCAAATGGGGCCACACAGCAGGAGACATGGACCCTAGGCACAACATGATGCTGCAGACGCAATGCCACAACCAGAAACAGCGCTGGGTGCATGCAAATATCATCTGCAGTGGCAGTGACCGCCGGCGACCCGACCGCCGAGGAGGCCTGCCGATGGAGCTGAACGCGTCGCCAGAGGGAGGAGGCTCCAGCGAACGGTGAGTGGGCCTCAGTGTGCGTCGGCTCCACCGAGCGACAGTCTAGCAGCGTCGAGTCTCACCGTCAGTCACCTGCACGCCGATGTACACAAGCCGGGAGGACACAACAGAGTATAATGAGAGATGCATAAAAACCAACAGGCCCCATCATCCCCGTCGCACCAAAAGGCAGGAACGGGGAATATGCATGTCATAGAACATGAAAACAACAACAGAGGTCTCCCGAGGCACCGGAACAGTCAACTGGGTGCCCGGGTCTCAACCACGGAAAGAGTGCATCACCTGTCAGAGACTATGCGGTGAAACTTCTATGGGGTCTCCCGGTGCACTGGCACAAACCACCAAGTGCCCGGGTCTCGACCATCGAGAAAACTCTACTAAACATGTGTGGGTAAACTGAGCTGCTAGAATGCACCAGACACGTCACAGATGGAGTAATGGTGCATTCTAGCAGCTCTGGTCTCGACCACCGAGAATTCTCCAGTGGCACAAACCACCAAGTGCCCGGGTCTCGACCACCGAGAAAACTCTACTAAACATGTGTGGGTAAACTGAGCTGATAGTTCACCACTGGAGAACTATCAGCTCAAACTAGGAGGCTCACCCTAAACAAGGCTACATGATAGCTCAAAGCCCATACACCAACAGTCAGTTTGTCCAGCTCAAACCCATTGTTTTGGCCGTAACTCCGCGCACAGGCATCCAAACACAACACCGTTTAAACCTAGAGATGCAAAATCTCAATTTGGACGCTACGACTCACACGCACAAGTCCGACATCTATTAGTGGACAGACAATGCAAAACATGCAAAATGGGCTCGAGAGCCATTCCACCGAGAAAACTCTAGCGTCTGCATAAAAACTGCAGAGCACCCCAGCAAGCACCCAGGACGTTGTGGCAGCTGTCTGGCAGCTGTTGGTGGATGGAGCCACCACCCGTCAATGCCATCCGGGCCCGCATCAGGGATCTGCACGAGCATGGACACGACCGAGTGGTCACAGTAAGCTGTACAAACACACAAGGACGACTCACATCACAACAAGAAAAAGGCCCCGGGTGGTCGGCCACCGAGAAAATCATGGTGAGCATGGGAAGGCACGAGAGGTGAGCCAGAACCTGTCGGAGCAGCTGGGAAGCCTGCTGGGTGCTTGCATGGGAGTTTTGCGTCAAGTCCAGAGGTCAACGAGGCAGACACAGTACCAAATACACCATCAAATATCAACGCAACATCCAGGAAAAAGTGATTCGCTCACTATGTCAATGTCACATGCGTGCAGCATTTAAGTGCTGACATAATCATTTCCATTAAGCAATCAGACCTCTTTTTGAGGGGTTTATGGCTGTAGGAGGGGTGGGTGCACATGGTTTGCGAGGGGGATCCAAGATTCCCTATGTGCTGACATAGAATGTGTTGGACACAACTATGGCAAAGCCCGTGTAGCGGGAGGGCTGGTTCGGACCTCCCTCCTCGCTGAAGCGAGGAGTGGTTGCGCACCACCCCTCGCGTCAGCGAGGGCTGGCCGGCGGCCAGCATTTCGATGGCCGCCGGCCAGCTCGCTGCCGGCCGGCTGGGCGGCCGGCAGCCGGCCAAGCGACCGGCCGGCCAGCTGCCAGCCGCAGATCGCGACCTCAGCCCTATCGGCAGCTGAGGGGACACGAGGGCCTCTAGGGTGAGGCCTCGTGGCCTTGTGCCCTTGCCCCCGCTCGTCCTCCTCGCAAGCGAGTGAGCGAGGACGAGGGAGGGAGACGAGGGACGAGAGGCGAGAGAAACTGGCGCAAAATCGCCAACGTGCCTCGCACGCGATGATTTCGCGCCAGAACGTCAAAACGTAAATTGAAGTTTGTTTGCGACAAAGTTTGACATAAAAACGACAAAGTAACTCGTGCAAACACACGAGTTTGAGGTAAAAACCCCCGGTTTGGATCCCAAAACAAGGGGTACTGTTAAAAACAAAAATGGGCCTCCAGAGACTTGAAACATTCGTGTCTCCGTGCTCTGGGTCATTGATGACGATTGCCCCTCAATCTTGCAAAGGGGGTAAACCCCGTACGCGGACTTAGAACGCCAATCGGCGAACTCCGACGACAACTTCAGAGCAAGAGCTGGAGGTTTGACCCGTTATAGTGGTTCTCAGAGCCAGACGACCACATCGATCAAGAAGGCGACGAATACGGCGGCTACGTTGTATGTAAAACGCTGCCGGCAGCTACAAGCAGCAACAGAAATGCCAAAGGGGCATACAACGTCCATAGTAATTTGTTTCAAGCACCAAAAAGTGCGTTTGAAAGCTCTTGAAGAGCTCTACTTCAACCCTCCAACTCCTTTGAGCTTCTTCTTCACTCTAGGGATCTAGGTGGATCTTTCTTGGACAGGGTGGGGAGTACCCACCACCAAAATCACCGATTTCCCTCCCTTTCCATGGATCCCTTCCACCTCCTTCAACCAAAAATTGGGACAGCGTTTCTTCCCAAGGCCAGGGGCTCTCACAGCTTGAAGAAGCCCTAAAAAGAGGGAGGATGACACCTTGACGATTTTTGGCAGCTTCCCCAACGTCACCGGCTCAAGGAGGACGCCGCCAAGGGGCGTGGGACGTGCGAAGAAGACTCAAGAGGAGGCCAATGAAGACAAGAAGATAGGAAGAAGACAAGAAGTTAGAAGAAGGATTGGAGGAGTTACTAGGAGTTATTGTAATTCCTCTCTCACTCTTTGTCCTAGCTTTGTGAGCAGTACTCACATTTCTTGTCAATTCCTTGTGTTGTAGTATTCTATTTTCCTCGGATCTAGTCGCTACCAATTGCCGTGAGTCACGGCTTAGGAAGACTAGTTTCAAAACCCACGACCTTGTGCCGACGTGGCGGCCTAGGAAAATAGAAAATAAAATTATAATTGCCTCACCAATCCTGAGAGCAACACCTTAGGAGGCGATTCCTCCTTGTTGTGTGGTGATCCTCACAACCACCTTTCCGTGCTTATTGCACGAACGTCGAAATGGCAAGTGCCGGACCATCCAAGACCAACAAGGACAAGGTGATGATGGCATCACCACGAGCTCTTGGCAGACTCCAAATTTCGGGAGCCGCCGCCGCGAGCACGGTTGCCAACCCAAAGGCAACCGTACCGCCAAAGGCAACAGTACCGCAGAAGGCAACCGATGCCAACCTCGGCGATACCAAGAAGCGTGCGAAGGCTGAAAAGGTGCTGGACGAGCACGTCGACCCGCACATGGGCGGCCCCCACACGACCTACAACGCGATGGAGGAGGTGTTGTGATTTGTGACATTCCTGTCGACCTGTACAGTTTACAATGACCACTCGACCGTGTCCATACTCGTGCACATCCCTGATGCGGACCCTGGAGGCACCGGTGCGTCATTTGGTGGTGGACTACCATCCTGGAGCTGATCGACGGCCGTTCCAGAGCTCCGGACGCTACCCGGGACCTCCTGCAGTTTTTCTGCAGCACACAGGAGTTTATCGGTGGACTGGCCGTGGGCCCGATTTGCATGTTTTTGTATTGTGTGTCCACTGCTTGATGCCCGATGCATGCATGTGACCAGTCGTAGCGTCCGGCTTTTGATTCCTCACGTCTAGGTTCAGACGGCGTAGCATTCTGACATGTCTGCGCAAAGTTACGGCCAAAACAGTGGTTTTGGGCTGGTTTTAGGACAGATCTTGCATTGCCGCGTGCGACACCCGCCGTGCGCCGCCGTAGGTACTTATGCCATGGACCTGCCATTTGTCATTTCTCTCTGCAAATGCTATTGAAGCATTCTGACACTTTGCCTTGTGTCTCCTAGCTAGACCCTTGCCGTTGTGTGCACGACTTGTGATTGTCGTCACCGCCTGACCAGGGACTGACGCCTAGTCAGCGGCTGTGTCGCTAGGAAGCTTCCATGCATCTTCTCATGGTATCCGAGCGGTGAGACATTGCTCACCAAGTTGCACAGCAGAGACGCAGCAGAGCAGCCGCAGTGAGAGCCACAGCTGCAGCACATCCACAGGGATCCGTCGGCGACAGCAGACCGCCGTCAACGTCCCTCACCACCTCCATGTGAGACTGCAGTCGCCAGAAGCATTCAGTAGTAGCAGCAGTAGTGCACCAGAGTAGTAGCATAGCAGCAGCAGCGGCGGTAGCAGCGCACGGCGGTAGCACCACATCAGCTGTGTGCGGCGGCAGAAGCATAGCAGTAAGACAGCAGCAGCGGCAGCAGCAGCAACGGCGATGGCAGCAGTAGCGATGGCAGCAGCACAGCAGCACCGCAGCAGCACCGGTAGCAGGAGCAGCAGTAGGAGCGCAGCAGTAGTAGCGGCAGCAGCGCGCGGCGACTGCAACAGTGTGCGACAACTACAGTGCACAATAGCAACAGCAGGAGCACGCGGCTGCTGCCACAGCCGCGTGCGCAGCGTCCAGGCGGCCGCTCCACATGCAGCCGCGTGGCTGCTGCTGTAGCTGACGACGCAGTAGCAGCAACAGCCGAGCGGAAGCTGCTGTGCAGCTTCAGCGTAGCTCCCGCGCGGCTGCTGCGGAGCGGCCGCGAGCTCGCATAGCGGTCGCAAGAGTTGACAAAAAAAAGGAGGGCGAGGTGATGTCAGCATTTCTACTTGCTGACGGCATCAGATCTTGCTAACGTCAGCAAATTTCTGCTGACGTCAGCACTTGCCTTAGTGACATTTTTGGTCGTTACCTGACCAAAAAGTGACCAAGTGTTAAGTGGACACAGTTGCTAGCAAGTGATTGCCTAGGAACTGCTCAGTGTGGAACCTTGATCCTGAGGGTGATATCTTCTCCTAGCTGAAATGCTAGGAGCGGACGGCAGGTGCTATTGTGTCGGCCCTGTTTTCTAGTCCATTTGCCTCAGGCCGGTTGACAAAGGGTTATGGGCCCACACTGACCAGTTGTAAGGCACGCTTCGCTCAACTCTGGTACGCTCTCTCCAAGTGCACACGCCGGCTCCATCAGCTCCATCAGCTTCATCAGCTCCAACGGCTTGGTCTGCACTTAGCACACAGGGACTAAGGACAAGCTCTGCCCTTGGAGGCACGACCCTTGTGTCCCAACCAGGACAAGCTCTGCCCTTGGTGGCAAGACCCTGGGTGTGTTGGTGTAGATGTATTCTCTGTCTGCAGGTGAACATCGGCTGGAGGGGTAAGCAACGGATCTGCATCCTAAAACCGGTAGCAGACATCAGCTAACATCAGCCTACATCGGCCTCAACGCAGCAGAGACGTGGGAAGCAGACAAGGGCAACAAAAATGGTTGACCCATCGGGAGGAGTGGGGGCTGCCGCAGGGCAGTCCTCAAGCTCAACAGTGGCTACCACAGGGCAGACCACTGGAGCAAATGTGAGTGCTA